>JBCJKH010021245.1:5233-19534 GCA_039877255.1 Loriculus beryllinus | reverse complement strand
TAGTATTATTTGTTCTTGCAGTGATAATTAGTTAGATAAAGACTGATTATTCACAGGCTTGAAACCAGAATACTTGTAATGGTAGGCTGCAGCTCATCTGTAAGTAATAGGACCCCACATAGAGATTATCAATTCTGATGGCCAAAGTGCTCAAGACTTCATTTAGAACTACTTTAAATTTATGCCCATATAAACCTCATGATGGTGATGGGATAGTTTATGGGTCAACACCTGATACTTGATTGAATATTGAGTAATGCCTTATTCCAGAGGATGCACTCTTCAGTCAGGTGTGAATGATAGCTGCAATGTCACATAAAGTCATGTCTTAACAGCTGCTTGTCATTGTGAATAAGACTCTTAAAATCTTGATCTTGTTTTTTCTCTATTTAGAAAATCCTCTTGAAAAGGGAGATGCTCTGCTTTAGCTCAATATAAAAGACAGTTTGCCTCTTGATCTTTCTCAATATGTCTAACGGGGGGAGAGAAGCATTATGGACCGCAGAACTTCAGCATTCTAGGTACTTATGCTTGTCTAATGGAGGGCATGAGAGGTATCTAAAATAAACTACTGCACATTGACCTTGCTGTCATTAATGTCTTGCTCTCTTACTCTGCTACCTATATCAAAAAGACCTGTAGGAATGCAAGATATCTGAGGTTGCTATTCCTTTGCCAGACTTGATTGATGTGGATTGACATGTTGAAGCTATTGGTGAAGGATTGTCTGACAGAAAATATTGTTATCCCAAGCCTCACTTATTTAAGGAGCCAAGTTAGAAAGAAATATAAACGTTGGGATTATGTTTTTCAGATGAAGTATCTGAGACCTTTTCAGCCATGATGTCTGGTGTATGGGTGACATGACATTTTCTACATCGTGGTCCTAATTTAAAACAAGAGGAATATTAATAGGTTTAGAAGAAATCCAAGCCTTTCTAAGACGTTCTACCAAGAGAAAACTTGGAAGCAGATATTGGATTAGTGACACTGAACTACAGACTGGAAAAGGCCCTTGGTAAGGCGATAGCTCTTCCACCACTAACTACCCTAACTCTACTTTGTATTCCGTTCCGCTGAAGCCCCAGCAGCAGTGTTAGCACGTGTGGTGTGCTCTGGTAAGAGCCATTCTGGCCACAGACATTGCAAGCACATTTGGCATCTCTCTTCCATTAAATGCACATGATTACCTGGTGAACAAAGTTCTACTAACTTTTGTGGGCAATGTTAACACAGAGTTGAGTGTAGTTTTTTGAGCTGGATGTTGATGAGTCTTTTCTTTGTCAACTGATCGAGTGCTGAATTATAGAGGAAAGAGTTTTCCAGAGAAAATACATTCATAAGCAGTAGTTGCCAGGATGTTGTAACTGTCACAGGTTCCTTAACAAGCCAACAAATGACTTTTCTTTGCTTTTATGCTTTATCTGGTAAAGTTTCAGATCTCACCAAAACTTCTCTAACAACAGAATAGTAATTGGTTTTATATAGATAAATTAATACTTATATATATATATATATATATATATATATATATATATATAAAAAACACCTATCACCATATTGATAAACATTCTTTGGAACCAGTCTGAGACAGGAATCATTGGCAGGACTGAGATTTTGATCACTGTCCTAGCTGTTTAAGTATTTTCTTTACCTGCAGTTACAAATTCATTGAGAATGGAATGACTCAAGCATGTAAAGTTTTACTGCTATAAAATAAGTAAAGACAATTGAGAGACTCCTGTGAGAGTGTTCTTGTTCTTACAGTGGCTGTTCCTTAAGAGTTAAGAGTATTTTGTATAGCCTATAAAGCGTGAAATTTAACTATTGAAACTGTAGGAGAATCATAGCATGCGTAGGTCTAGAGGCAAAAAGAAAAACGAAGCAGAAATACTCATAAATATATTAAATGCATTGGTAAATAGGTGAGGGTTGTTTCACCTATTTATTCTATTTAGAGAGAATTGTTTGTGTGTGCATATGACAATAGATCCACTTTTCTAACGCATACACATACTTTAACAGAAACGCATGCTGCACTGATGATCTCTAGGATTATGCTGGCATTTTTTCAGAGATGGCTGCAGGATGAGAAGTCAGAAATGGGGCAGTGTTGAATGGGTTTACTACTTGGTGCAGAGCTGTAGCTTATTGGAGACAAGCAGGATCAGCTCAACTCTGTATGCTTTGAGTGAATCTTGCTGATTCCCCCAAGGCTGCCCGATCTGTTGCCTCTAGGAAGCTCATCTCTCTATTAACCTCCATTGCAGTCCTAAATGCGATTTGTTTCTGTGTAGGACTGTCTTAAAGACTGAAGAAGTGTAAAATACACTGTGTTTACAAAGAACCCCCAACTGATTCATCACTTGGTCTGAAAAATCCTGCATTGAGCTGTGTCACTCATGGGACTTAGTCTGTGTCTCTAAACTGAGAGTGTTTCATGTCTGTATTCCTGCTCACGATCATTTGTTCAGGACCCGGCACAGAGATTTTACCTTAAATCCTGCAGTTGTCACGTTGATTTGGTGCAACAGTTTCAGATGTCTGATTTTTTATTTATTTATTTTTCAGTATTCCATCCGGTTGGAATTTGATTGCATCATTTTAGCACTTCTGCCAATTGCATGGTATGATTCTGCAATTTGTTCAGTTTTGCTGCTCTGTTGGAGACTGGCTAGGCTTTTTCTCTAACACAAAAATAGATAGACACAAAATATCAGCTCAACTTGACACTCTGAGAACAGCAAATTACGGTTTTTTTCCAGCTGATGTCTCTACCTCTACTCCTGGATTTCTGATGAAGTAAAGAGTTACAGACACTTTGGCCATCTGAATGGTTGGTAATGACCTGGGATTGAGGAGTACCCGAAACAAACGCCCTGAATCGCGAAGCTTAGGCGATAAGCAGAGCAAGGGTCACCCAGATGCAGGCACATTTCCCCCTTACTGCCTCAGGGTTAAGAGTGGGTAATTGGTATTTCCAGTTTGGCTTCTTTCTCATTTTGTGTCATCCCAGCACGGCATGCCAGGATGCATTACATTAAATGGCATCAAATAGTGGAGGAGTGTGACACGATACATTATCTGACATGTCACCTCACACCCTGTCATAACACAGTGTACTCAAAGATCAGCGGGGACCAAAAATTCATTTGTCTGATTCCATTTTATCAGTCAATCCAAAGGGAGGCAAGCGTGTTAATTATTTGGATGGTGTTTTGCATCCATTGCTGGTGGGAAGAGGATGGATTATGATGGCAGAAAGTTGATTGCTATGCTTGAGCACAGCTTTACACCTACTCTCCATATGCATAGATGACTGTGAGCAGGGTGTGATAAAGACTGATAGGATCAGTCTCTAAAACTTCATGTGTGATGCAAAGTTAACAAAAGGATGAAAAGATAAGTAATGCTGGTTCCCCGGCATAAGCACGCACTGGAATTTGAACTATGTATCCTTTGTACTCTGCAAGAAAGAGATATTACACAAGTGAAAAATTAAAGGATTTCTAAACCCCGAAAAGACAACAGATTTTAATATGTAGATTTTCATGTGCTTCAGAAAATTCATTTCAATGGTCATAAAGGCTCTGATAAATGAGCCTTAAATGAGACTATATGGGATGATTTAGGACATTTTTCCCTTGTTCTCAAGGGCCAGACTCTGAGCAGAAGGCAACAAGGTTTGGTGTCAGCTATGCTTATATATAATCTAATGTGCTGTCTAATATTCTCAGAAAAGTTGATTTGTCTCATGGCATGTGACTCTGGATGTGTAGAAAAGGTGAGAGCACCAGGTTTGGGCAGCTGACAAGAAAAAAGTTCCATTGCCAACTGATTTGCTAAACCAGAAATGAGTTTGGGTTCTTCCTGACTTCTTGATGTGCTTTTTTGTGAGCAATTATTTCTGTGACCAGTTGTTTGGAGTCCCAAACTGAGATTTTTATGAATAAATGAACAGAGGTTGTTTGAACTCATCCAATTCATCCAACAGATGAATGTCACAGTAGCTTAAGTGTTACCTTATAAGCTAGAGGTGTCACATGAACTCACAAACAGTCTAGGACCAAAAGAGGCAGTCATGCATCTCAATGAGTGAATTTAAATTGAAATACTGGAATATGTGTTGCAGTTGGTGTGAGCAATGCTTACCTCTATGATTGATTGTAAAGAAGAAGAGGCTGAATTGTGGAGCACATCACAGGAATTTGTGGCTTAGCCTTGCTGAAGAAGGTGTTGCTGGTAACTAAAACATATGAGCAAGCCCCTGGTGCTGTCTTTTACCTCTGGCTGTGTAGCAAAGCTGTTTTAGTACATGGTTGGATTACATCTGCCATGAAACTTTTGCTCTGTAATGTTCTAGCATTAGTTTTTAGGTAGTTCCTTCAATGGCTTGTACAGTATGATGTGTGTAGGAAGTAATGTTAACACTGGAATAACACAAAGCTGCATCCAATTCCAAGGTATGTGCTTCTGGTCCACATTTCCCCATGATTTTTGGACTAGTATGTAATTTGATTTCTGGATGAAAGTCCACATCGGTTCTTTGATGTAAACCGGGTTGTGCATCCCTAGTTAGCAGAGAAGAGTACACATTAAACATCTGCACTGGCAGCCTTGTTTCTTGTGGTGGGAAACTGTGCTCCCCTCTTTTGGCTGCAGATATCCTTGGCAATGTCCCAGGTTTGTGGGATTGTGATGATGGAGAGACAGTAGCTTGCTTCTTAGAACAGGGATTGGAAGGTGTTGCCGACTGCAATGGTGAATCTGCAACAGGGAAGGGGATTTCACTCACCTCCTTCAGCTTAACGTTCTCAAAGTGTTTCAGGTTTATGACTTGGATCCATGAAGGCTGCACAGTGGGGATATGGATGAGATCAGAGTGTCAGTCAAGTATATCACCATCCTGTAAAATCTGTGTTAATGTAAGTTGAAGAGAAGGTCAAATTCTTTTCAGTAGATGGCAGCTCCAGATGAATCCTTCATTTTGGAGATGAACATTGGAGCACTGGTAGAAGTATGCAAGAGTCCCAAAGACCAGGTCTGGTTACACAGACTTCTGAACTGAGACATTTTTGGGCTGAGCTTAACCATTTCTTGTAATTAGACAATGTTCTCATCCTAAAACTAGACAAAAAAGGTACCCCAAAACATCCTTGAGATGAAGTAGTCCTGTTCCTGAGTTACTAAAGCCATAAGTGATGGCAGACATACTGCATGGCATATTCTCACCTGTTTTCAGAGGACAGTTTTCCTCTTGGCTGCTTGCTTTGGTCCAGATGTGATATGGCATGCTATGAAAGGGAGGAAAGGAAATTGTTAAGTTTTATCAACCATGATATTAAGCCAGGAAGGAGAAAAGAAAAATTGTTTATATCTTCCCCAAAAAGATTCTCTGCAAAGAAATACTGAAAATGGGAGTGAATTCTAGGAAATGGGATTATTTTATACAGAACATGCCTTATGACTGTTGTGGCCCAGAGCACAGTACAATAGGGTTGAAATCTTTATTGTAAGCTCTTATATGCATGGTAAAGGAGAAAGCAGGATAGAGTGTGACATGGGAACTTCACAAAGCATAAGCTTGTCAGAGGAGAAGAAAGGATCAAATTTGAGTTGGAGGAAGAGAATAAAGAAGAAAACAGATTTGAAGCTATATGAGGTTTAGTGCCACTCCTGATGGTTGCCTTTGCTATTGCAGCCTCTGGTGGATAATGTGTCTATCTATCTCTGCAAAAGCAAGCAATGGGCTGGGATTTGGGTCAGGATTTATTCTGCAGAATTTGTACAGCTGCCAGACCCAGGTGTTGCAAAGAAATAACTGCAGAGAATGACAGGAAAGAAAAGATTTAGCCCATTGCATTTCATTTCATTTCATTTTCAGTCACTCAAGGGAAGAGTCTTATTTAAGAGCCTAGTAATGTTAGACCTCTCCAATAAGCAGTGAAGATAGGGAAGAATACAGTTCTTGGTGGTCTCACAGAGTATAGTATCTTTCTACATGTTCTTACCTCACGTTTACTCTGTTTTGAAGCCAAATTAAGTCACTAAAGTGGATTTCAATAAGCTTACTCTCACATCCATGGAAAACTGTCCTCTGGAGTTAGAAAATAAGGATGTAACTCATTCTGCCTAACATGGCCATCTGTGCATTTGGTCCCCATATGTCATCAAAGGAGCAAGACAGTCATGTTTCAGAATCACCTCTGTTGGGCTGGATGAGTTACTCTAAGGTGAATCCTCCTCCTTTGGCTAGATAGAACCTAGACATATAACTTAGACTAGGTAAGCAGCCAAAAGCAGATGACATAAAGCTGTACTAGAAGATATGGCATGATGATCTTCTCAGGGTTAGTCAGTATCATGGGCAAAGTGTGGGGTTTCTTAAAGAACCACATAGCAGATGACAGTTTGCTTTGCTGGCCTCTAACTGGTATGATGGATGTGAAGGACAGAGTGAGAAAACATGTCATACTTATGGCAGAGAAACAGCCAGGCTCTGTTCAGGTGAATCTGAGGTCCATATGGCTGAAGGCAATTTGGCAATGCAGGGGTTTGGTTTTCAAAGAGGCTTTCTCGCAAGTGGCGGGGTTGATTCCAGGAACAGTGGAATGTGATGGCAGGGCGTGGAGAAAACAATGCCCTTCCCCACGCTCGTCTCATTTTTGTTTTGATTATGCAACATTCTTCTCTGCCCACAGCTCTTGGGTCACTGTACTATAATCCATGGACTGTTTTTCCCCTTGGCCACGTTTTATTGCTGTTATCCCTCAAGACAGTCAATATCTAATTGAATGTGGGTTTCATTGTATGCTCGATGAATTCCATGTGTTCATCTCCTAGAAGCAATTTGACAACAATGAAGACAAGAAATATTGTAAAAATAATGAGAACTCCTTTTTAGGGAAAAGTAATTGGAAGGACACAAGCCCAATCTCTTGGTGATGTTGAGTCGCACAGTGCCTGACTTGGGTGGAACAGAAGGTGCTAGAGTTTCAGGCAGGGTTTGTTCCAGAAACATATGAAAATGGCCAGGAAAAGCTGCATCTATCATCTAGTGCAATGTTGTCTCACTAAATTGCAGATAGAGGTTTAACCTCTGTCTCCCAGCTTGAGAAGACCAGAGAGGTGTAAGTGAAAGAATGTTATTTAATTCATATGAATTAATATATAACAACAAAACTCTCAAACTCATAAGATACCCTGATCAAAAATGGAAATTAAATAACTCACCAAACCATGTAACTGTTTAAGCAGACTGAGAACAGGATGTGGCATTTATAGCAGGCACCTTTCTCAAGACACCTGTTTTCCATAGTCTGGGATGTTATATTGGGTTGTTGCTGGTCTCGTTTGATCACTGACCAACTTGTAATACTGAAGGATAAACGAACACACACACAGAGGCACAAAACCAAGCAAACAAGCAAACAAGTCAGGTGGAGCAATAACCTGAGAGCTGGCTGGGGACAGAATGTATTTTCCTGTGGAAAAGAATCAGTTTCTTATGTTGGGGATAAGAAACCATGAATCTACTGGTTCTCTCAATTTCAATTAATCATGACCAAACACAAGCATTTCATGCCTTTCTTCTCTCTCCATTCTTTTCCTTTAATAGACATTTTTCCTAACGGCATCTGGCTCATTAAGCACTCAACAGCCTATTACACTGTGTTAACCCAGTGCTATCTGACTGTGGACTTTGTGTAGATTTCTAGTTTATCATATTTTTCTCCACTGCCCTCTCTTCTCCGTGCCTGTGCTCCACACAGTAGCTGTGGTGATAGCCCATTCATTCACGTTGTGTTGAAGGGCTGACTGTAAAATCCTTCTTTCTTCTCCCCCCCCCCCTCTTTTTTGCAACCTAATGCCTCCTCTGGCTCTTTGATTCTGGCTGCATTCTTATGGGATTAAGGGTTTTCTGTTTCCTAGAAGGAATAAAATATGGCTATCTGAGCCAGAGGAGTAGGAAATCTCCCTACAAACTCCTTAATGCTTTTTTTTTTTTCTTTTTATAGGATATATTTTCACCTCATTTAGTTTTTATTTCAGTATGGTTCTTTCATCAGTCTGAGCATCTGAAGGAAATGACAACTTTATGGGGAGGCAAGGAGGAATCATTGGATTAAAAGAAGGTATGAAAACAGAACTCAAAGAACGGAAAAGTTTAGAAAGAATAAAGGCCTAGCAGGTGGCTCACTGAAGTCAAAATAAATGTGCGTTTTGGATGGAGAGATTCCTGAGAGAGTCTACATCATAACCAAGAGGCTGTATATGATGGTATGTATAAGTGTGCAGATTAGCTTTCGTCACAGGTTTTAAAATCAATAAAAGGGCTTTGATCTCCTGTACTGCTTTCTTCTCAGCAAGGACCCTTGTCAACCCTGTGTCGAGACAAATACTTCTTTCAGCCACATCATGTTATTATGGAAGATACCTAGCCTTTCAGACCTTTACAGACCTTTACAGATCTACCATGTTCCTTGGTAAGCTGTTTCAGTTAATACCTGAACTCGTTATTAAAAATCTATGCCTTTTCTCACCTGAATCTTAATTTCAAATTCTATCTGGTCAGACACTGCAAGCCTTTTGTCTGCTAAACTGACCAACTTTTTATTGTCAGGAATATTTTCCATCCTCCAAATACAGCCTGTGATTTCATTGCTTCTCAGATTTTTGTTAAAGAAGTTAAAGAGGCTGAGCTTTTGTTTTAAGGCATATTTTCCAGACATAGAATCATTGCTGTAGTCTTTTCCTGATCCCTTTCCAGTGCTTCAGCTACCTCCTTGGAGTGCATATGTTATTTGAGTAATAGACTCACCAGCACTCCAGGCAGAGGTAATAATAACATTTCACTTTGCACAGCATACTGTTTGTACAACCGAACATCTTATCTCCTGTTTTACTGGATATGTACTTCTGGATGTGCTCTAAGAGTGACTTTGTCTCAGATGTAGGAATAGTGAGTTTCATTGGAGAATGACGTTCAAAATAACACAGTTTACCAAGATGTGAGCACAATTGACCCATTCCCATTATTCTTCAGTGTTCTCCAAATGCTTGTGTCCTCCAAAAACTTCACTATCCTGGCTAAAGATGTTGAGTAATGTTGGACAAAAGGAGATCTCTATAAGACCCACAGAAAATACTCCCCCTTTGAAGATGATTCTCTATTAACAATTGCTTTTTAGGAGTATAAGTCTGGAAGAGACCTCCTGGTTCACTGAGTCTAATCTTCAGCTATTTCAAGTAACCACATCATACAGTCACTATTAGAAATCTAGTTCAATTTTAATCCATTTAAGATGTGCCACATTGGTTTTTCTGTAGTGCTGCTTTTGTAATCTGAATGCCATGTGATAGTAAGTCATTCAGTCATTTTATTTCTAGTAATGACAAAAAACAGCTGAAGTGATTTTTACATATTGCAACTTCAGCCTAGAAACAATGAACTGAGAAAAAAGAGCCTGAGGTTTTCCTTCTTTGCTCATTTCAAATGAAATACTTTTTCAAATTAAAATAACAAATAAGATGACCAATAAGACACTGAGACATGCTGTTGAAAAAATAACACATAAGATGTTTTTAGTAGGATGGTTCAAAGTCCCAAATGGGTCTTTTCCTAAGGATGTTGGTTCACAGAAAGGAAGATGAAACCTAGATGGCAGAGATAATTGCCTTCCCCAGCATTTCCTTCCTTCCTTCTCCCAGAGGTTGCTCCTTTTCTTTGCAGGAAAGCTGAATTGCATGTGAAATAACTTTTGGACTACAGCCATTTGCATCTGCTCTGTAATCACTCAGGTTGCAGATGATGGTTTTGGAACTGCATCACATACAGTTTGACTGTATCTACTGCAGCCTCTAGTGAATGGGCAGTCAAGGGAAGCACCTCCTCTAACTGTCCATGTTTAACCTGCCAATTGCTGTTGAATAAACAGCCCTAGCTCCAGGATTTTGCTGGGCTGATGATGCTGGGAAGGGCCAGGCAGTCTCTGAAGCAGTGTCGTGCAGAAGTCACAATGTGCAGGGATGGGTATCAGATGGTCAATGTCACCTCTTGTTGAGTTCAGTACCAGCCGATGGCACATAGCTCCTTATGAACCTGATGCTGTGTTTCCTCCTGGTGTGTTGGCATGTGTCCCTCTGTATTACAGGCTCACCAGTGATTCAACAAGACTCCTTTATGTGTTTAGGGAGGAATGAATACAGTACTCAAGCCAGATGCCTGTGTATTTTGAGGATTTTACTATATAACTTCCTTTCCATTTGGTAACTGGGAACTGGATGGAGTTTATTTGTTTATAGAGATATACTTAAATCTCTGGCTGTCAAAGTGGATTTAGGTTATATGTATATGCTTTTTAGATGTTGGAAACTGAGTAGTTATGAGCTAATTTTTAGAGGTAGGGATGGAAGAAGAGTGGGAAAAATCTTTTGAATGTTTTCAGCACAGTAGTGGTGTCAAATTTACCCCAGTTTCCAAGCTGACCACAACACTGATGCTAAAGCTTGAATGATTTCCCACCACATCAGAAACAAATGTAGTTCTGGCCTGTTTCCATGTTGCTGTGAGTCAGTTACTGCTTTCGGATGATTTCGGCTGTATTTCCCTGTAAGATCGTGAGTTTCTGTTATTCTGACTAAAATTCATAGGCACAAGGCCTTGGGCAATGTGCCAGCACATTGAATATGAATTGAAACCCATCTTTGTGTGAACCCAACTGAATGATCCTTCTTGAGTCTCAGACATATATTCAGCCTCATTTATTTGCTTAATTATACTTCTAAAAACCAGTTCACATTATGCAAGATTTCCCTGCTTTACTGTCATATCACACATGCTTTCATGTCAGGGACATGAGTCCAAACAAAGAGCAAGAGTTTGGAGGTTGCAAAAGGAGACTTATTTGCTTTGATTTAGTAACCTCAGAAATACCAGTCTTGCCACTTCTATAAATGTATGTTGTCAGAGACCTGTTCAGGTTGAGCATCAGGGTGGAAAATACTTAGGTATGTGGCTGAGGGGAGTTCAGTCCCTCAGGTGAGCCAGTCCTGCACAGCTGAGTGCTGGTGGGATGAAGGCACTAGTGTGATGGTGTGGGATCGAAGGCAATGGAGCATAATTGTAATAGCAGAGCATATTCCCTTCTACTTGATGGGCTGTTGCTGCTCCTGGGAGACAGCAAATTTATTACAGCCTTCCTTACCCACCTGCAGCGAGTGTCTTAGGCAAAATTCATAGAGGCTACTTAGGCAGAGTTTAGGACCTGAATGTTGTTTGTCATCTGAAAAGACTGTGTCAAAGTGGTAAAAAGAAATAAGAAAAAATGAAAAAAAAAAAAAAAAAGAATAATCTGGTTCTTAGATCCCTATGTTTGTCAGCTGTATTCTACCGGATTTCTACTGGATGGCAGGACTCTCCCATTTTGGCAGAGTATTCCAAAATATAACTGTCCAGGGGAATTTAATTTTACATTAGATAATTATCCTCGCTTTGTCAAGGGAAGCATGTAGCCTTTCTTATTAACTGGTTAGGAAGCTGTCTAGCTCTGCTCGTTAAAACTCTCTGATGTAGCCAAATGCCTAATTTCTAAGCATTGCGATATCCAGACTGAAGGCAGCTAAGGCACGTTATTGTGCATAGCCTCTCTAGTGCCTTCGTTCCTATCTCATCATTGGGAATGGTACCGCATCCTTTGGGGATGGTGTGAGGATAAATACATCAAAAGAGGTGAAATGCTCAATTATTATGGTAATCAGACTCCTATAAATACCTAAGATACATGTGTATATTTGGATTTTAGCAGAACTTAACTTACAACTGCATCTTAAAAAAACTACCATAAACACCCATATAAATTCCATCTGTGAATATTTGATCAGATGCTATGTGGGTGGAAAAGTATGTTTCATTGCTATTGTGATTGCTTGCTTTCTTTAGCTTTTCAAGAGTAATAAACATGAAGAATGTCCCAAGGCTTTTATGCTCTCCCAGTCAGTAATATTTTCTCTGAACCTGTATGCGAATGTTTAATTCATTAAATGGTATCATGCAACTTTATGGTGAAATCATAAATCTGTTCTATTACATTGCTTATTGGAAAATCTTCAACCCAGAGCAAACCCCTAGCACTAGAGCTTGCTTCCCTTGATTACATATGTCTTTTATTGGCTGTTTCCCACTTTCTCTTAGCTTGTTTCCAAATTCTCCACTCTACAGTGGTGAATCTCACTGATTTGAGAAGAGAACTTGATTTTATGTGCACAGAGCTGGTGGAGAGGAAGATACGATATGCCCTGCATTTTACTTCATAGGGATTTTGTGCTCAGGACTGTGCAGATTTTCAGGATGAAGGTCAGTGCAGAAACACTGGAAAATTCACTGTGGCCATGAGACACCTGTGACAAGATAGAGTTATTTTTATGTTTTCTTGAGTTAGCCATCTCCAGTGTTAGCAAAACTGCAGGGCAGTGTGCCAAATGCAG
Source organism: Loriculus beryllinus (assembly GCA_039877255.1). Taxonomy (NCBI): domain Eukaryota; kingdom Metazoa; phylum Chordata; class Aves; order Psittaciformes; family Psittacidae; genus Loriculus; species Loriculus beryllinus. The sequence goes on along the minus strand of JBCJKH010021245.1, from coordinate 7,048 downwards.
TATCATACATTGCTGTCCCTCTTAGCATCATCCTTGTTTTTCAGTTGCTCATGGGCATAACTAATCCTATAGGAAACATGTATGGAGAGCTGGAGTTGGGCAACATTACTCTGAAGTGCCCCTAGGAAAGCAGCTGGATAACAAGAACTCAGGCTGCTTAAACCTCTGCAGAGAAGTCCAGTATGCAGCCTGCATGGTCAACCTAGCAGATTGACCGTACCTAAGTTTTGTCTATGATTATAGACCAAATACCTGTCCAGACTGATGATAAACAAACTTCATTTTTTTAGACTGCTGTGGCCATCCATTTTGCCAGAATCCCACTGAAATTGGGTCAAAACCAGCACCCGAAAGGGCAGATGAAGATGCTCCCTGCTTGTGGCTCTTTGCACCTGGTTTATCTATGAGACCATAAGCATAAGCAGCTGGGAGACAGGGCAAGTTGCCCAACACTCAGCTGTCCCAGGATCTTAAAAACTACCTTTGAATCCTCCTTCCTGAGCCGTGCTGTGCTTTCTGTGGTCAGAGTTGAGGTTGTGGGACAGTAATTGTTACTGTTGGTGGATCTTCGATGAGTACTTAGTGGTCAGATGTCTGCATCACACAAACTGCCCAAGGGATTGAAGGTAGTTGGCAGTTCCATGGCACTGTCAGCAGGAACATTCAAAAGGAGAGATTAATCCTTAGCTCCAAAGCTGGCTGATGGAGCCATAAGATAAAAGAAAATTACCCTTCTCTTGCTACGTCTATTGCTCTCCTGTGGCTGCTACTGCCTTGGATCTCATCTGTCCCTATGCTCTGCTTTCCAGAGCAGTCAGCAGTAAGGTTTCCATCCAACAAGATAGGTTGCTGCCATTATGGCATCATTGGGCATAATGGAAAAAACTCATGTCTATGCCTAAAAGTGTCTTTTCTAAGTGCCTAGGTACTACCAAGAGCCATTGGACAGAACAGTGATTAGGCACCTCAATGAGTAAACACCCTTCCCTCCCCATTTTTTCAACCCACACAAAGGCTCATGTATCATTTTATAAAATTATTTTATTTTTTTTTTTAACTTTCCTGTATTTTAAAAGGATCATTGTATTTGCATCAAAGGGTGTCCTGGGTGCAAAGGGTGGGATCCCAATATATTTTCAGGCAAGTGAACCAGGCAATTATCTTGCAGGACTGATGCAGATGCCAGAATGAGGAGGTGTGGTAAAGGGGAATGCGTGATTGATTTCTTTACTATTCCAGAGCTGGATGAAATGCCTGACACAGCTGTTAGCTTACACTGCTTACATGAACGAAGAATCAATCTCACCAGATGTTGTTCATTTCCTCTGTTGCTGTGTGGCCAGCTCTGTTGTACAGAGGATGCGGGGGGCGGAGGGGAGGGAGGGAAAAGAAAGAGGAGAAAATCTCATTCTAAATTACACAAGAAGGGCCCAGTGTGGGAATTTAATGTAAGTGAGGAACACAAGAACAGGCCATGACTGGGAAAGTGGAAGTTGGAAAGACAGAGCCCACTCATTCGGGTGTCTGAGTCATTCACTGGGGAGCAGAGCAGACTCTCTTCCCCTGTGGGTCTATACATGACCATCCTATGAGTTCTCCTGAAAGCTGATGTTTTCCATTATGCAGTAGGTACATGGGGAGGGTTCAGTAGCAAAGCCAATGATTCAAGGCCACATCTGCGAGCTGCATTGTGCACTGTGTTGGATGAGTTTGTGGATCATTTGCTCACATGTGTAAAGTCATAGAATCATAGAATCATTAGGGTTGGAAAGGACCTTAAGATCATCCAGTTCCAACCCCCCTGCCATAAGCAGG
>JBCJKH010021244.1:13752-42977 GCA_039877255.1 Loriculus beryllinus | reverse complement strand
TGGAGCAGCTTGCTCCAAGCCCCTGTGTCCAACCTGGCCTTGAACACTGCCAGGGATGGGGCAGCCACAGCTTCTCATCCCTTTGTCAATCCCTGGCAATGCAAGGGCTGACACAACAGAATCAAACCTTAAAATAGGACTCAGGGTTGACTGCTTGCCTGGAGTGAAGTCCCCCTTTGCTTTACAAACAAGCTCCCTGTAGCCTACCAGGAGTAGATATACTACACATCAGTTGCCAAGGTTATATTCACCTCCTATGTAAATATAATGTGGATCATCTTTATCACAGATTGTTATGTGGTGTTTACATTAATACTCAAAGTGCAGCTCTTCCTCATCAAACCATTGTTTTGTTGTTGTGGGAGGTAGAAGGAGCCACTAATTGTGTCGTTTTGCTATAGGAAACAATCATGAAAGTCTTTGGAATGAGGAATTAGAGAGAATTGTAGTTGAAAGTGGTTCTAAGTTCTGAATACTTCTCCTGTACGGGACCAAGATAACTTTAAATGTCCAAGACTGATAGGTTTCATCTGAAGTGAAGTAGTTTGGATAAAATGGAATTCAGATTAAAGGTCAAAGTTGCAGTCTTTTGTCCAGACTAAGGTAATTTGTGTAAAATGGGACTTTTCTGTGAATAATCCATAATTTCAGCTTTTGAGAAAGCAGACTTTAAACTTCTCAGACCATTTCTGTTTCAGAGTCATTCCTTACAGTGAATCGCTGTGGATAATGGCAAAGAATTGCTAAGCAGAATGTGATGTTAACCAATTTGTGAGATGCTAGATAGAAGATTCCTCAGCAAGGAGCTCCATGCTGAATGCTACTTGCAGGCAAAGGCAGAGATGGGAAAGAAAAGAAGTTAAATCCTTGCTCTTAGTTTCTTTGTGACTCTGCCTGTCTCCATTTCATTCAATTAGAAAATTGCCCATTTATTCCCTGTCTGTGTCTCCTTTCATGTAGGAGATGGTTTTTTTCTCCTTTTTTCTTGGAAGCAAAGGTCTAATTGTATAGCTAAAATATCATCTTTGCCCTTTCCAGGGCTGTCAGTCTGTCATTGGTGGATAGATGGACAAGAATATTGTAAATGTCAGTGTGAACATGGCTTAGGTCTGGGTTTTCCTCATTTTCTTCACATTTCTTTTCAGCAGACAGATGAGTAGAATCACTTTGTTCAGCGCTGGCGTTTCAGCAGCACTGGCGCTCCTTTGGTGGCAATGATAAATGGATCCAAGATATGAAATAGCTGTTCCAGCAAAGTCCATTGAGCAGAATAGAGAACAATGCCCTCCTCAATGTCATTGTACATGATATATTCAATGATTGCCACTTTTTGCACAAGAATGTGTTCAATCAGTAAGGTACATAGAAACCCATAGTGTTGCTTCAGCCTGAATGAGCCTGTGAGGTGGCACAGACCTTTACTCAGCTTGATTTGGACCAGACTCTCTCAAGCTATTAAAATGGGCTCAAATTAGAGCTGTAACCACATAGGGTGTCTGATTTTTGAAATGTGGCATTGGGATCAGGCTCATTCTGCAGGTGCTGCAGATGATGTGCTGTGCATTTGAACTTGTCCTTGCTTTAGCTGGGGCAGGGGATTTGGCAAGTACAGCCAATATTTAGCCCTGTCTTCAGTTTTCCTTTTCTTCTATAAAGCACAACAGCAATTAAACCTCAAATGGGAATTGGAAAGTTGTTTTTCCACTTCCCACTGCAGCTGTATGTGTGTGTACTCCATATTGCAGGGAATGCATCTTACACTCTCACAGTCCAGACCGATAGCAGTGATTTCGGAGATTTAAGCTTGGGCAGAAAGAAGAGCTTTCTACTTTGTCGATACAAAGACCTTTATGAGTTCATATGTTCCTGCCTCACTTAGGGTTGATTTTAGGAATAACTGTTTGAATTATGACTGCAGGGCACATGCGAAAGTGCAAGCTTATGGGTTACTGATTCTGAGCAGCACTTCTTGAGCATGAAGCTGCGGAAATACTGGACAAGGAAGCACGTGCATGTCAGCTGATGTATGTTGGCTGGTAACCTGCACACGTCGGTTATTAAAGGTGTTTGAACAGTTCAAGTGATAACTATGACCACTTTGAGCAGTTATCTGTCCTCATTAATACCCCTGACTATATAGAAATTAGGAGCAACCTTCACATTTCCATATGTTTTATCTGTGGAGCTAGTTTTGAGTGAGCTTTATACATTCCTTGCTTTGGATTTGGTTTGTAGTCCTGTAGGCTCTCTGGGAAAACTGTTCAGAGCCCGTTCTGCCCAGTGCAAGACTTTCAAAAGCATAAAATAGGCATTTCGAAGAGCCCATACTCGAGGGACCTGTCAGGCTGTGGTTTAAAGAAGATCTCACAGCATTTTGTGCCATGCTCATTTGAAAGTTTGGCCGTATGTGGGAACTGTGGGTGCTCAGCAGTTCTGCTAATCTGGCTTCCATCTCAGTGCCTAAATGACGCTGAGGGCTGGCTGGGTGGGTGGGTTTTCCATAATGCAGGCCAGCTTTTGGAAGTTTGGCTCCGGGCTCTGCTCACGCCTGGCCTTGGGTGATCAGTCACGACTCGTGCTCAGTATGGAGATAGAAGTGCCTTGAGCCTGAGATTCGCAGAAAGAAGCCTCTGTGTGTTCAGGTGTAAAATGTGTCTGCAGCCTCCTTGTCCTGATTTGTCACGTTATCACTCATTGCTTCCAGTGAAGCCAGTGGCAGCCATCCAAAAACCAGGTCATGCTATCTCTGAATGATAGTTTGGATTCCCAGTGATTTGCAGAATATTTGGATGCGGCATGTGCACAGAGCTGTGGATTCCCGAAACCAGGCATGGGAGAGCACTGAAAACCAATCTTTTTTGCAATAGGCACAAAACACTAAGACTCAGCCCAGAGCAGAAGGCTAGTTGAAAGCATTTGCATCACTTCAGTTCCAAAACAGTCTGGTGCTGTGAGAGCCACAAAGCACTTAAATCATTCTGCTTTTCTCTATGGCCCTGGAAGGTAGAGAAACATGAGAGGAACCGAGCAAGCAGTGCAGGCTTGAGTCTCCAAATTGACCAGTAATTCTGAATAATCAACTTCACGGTTGTCAGCTTTGGTTTCCAAAACCTGTTCTACAGCAGTGGTTAGCAGTAGGCATGCAGATGATGGAAACACCTTGTGCTTAGCACTTCTGGGAAGAAAATGTATCCAGGAATGTAAATGTGCACATCAGAGTAAGGGCCACTGGGGAATGTGTGTGCATGTGCAGTGCCTGGCTTCCCTATGCAGCAGTATCAGGCATGGGAAGAACATCCAGTTGCTCCAGTTCAGTTTCCAACCTTAGAAGCAAACCTCGTCCTTCTTTTGCGAGTCTTTTTGGAGGTATCCCTGCACATCAGTTGTCTGGTTGACTTTTCCATAGACCAGAGGAAATTCAGGTATTTAATCCTTAGGGAAAATTTACCTGAAGGTGGATGTGCATGCACATGCACATGCAGTGTGTGTGCCCACAGAGGCACACACGTATACATACTACGTGTAGCTATAACCTCAGTGCAGTGCATAAAGCCCTTTTCTCCCATCCCTGTCTTCCCTTTCCTACAGCTTGTCCATAAAACCCTGCTCTTGGAACAGGACAGAGCTGCCTGACAGTGGGTCCTTTCCCTCGCGCCTCACCAACAAAACCTCTTTGTGAGTGAAATAGATGCCTTGTGTGTGCAGCACCGCTGGCATTTCACACAGTGTAGCTGGCAGCAGGCTGGGCAAACGTTGGGAGCTGTTTGCTGAGTGCATTTATTGCTTTTGCATAATTTATGAACTGGAGGGGTTTGACCATCATTCGTCTCTGCCAGAGGCTGGCACTGAGGGCTCTGGAGGCTGGAGCTGTAAATTGGATGGTGTGCTCCTGCTGAGCTCACAGCAAAGTCCTCGGGTCAGTGTGGGAATTTAATACCGGGAATGGAAGTGTTTTCTCCGAGTGCCATGTGGGCCTCAGTGCAGCAGAGGCTTTTTTGGCAGGCACGGTGACTGGCCAAATCACGGAGCTGTCAGTCACTGGGCATGTTGTGAGGGGAGTCTGAGCATTTTTAATCGGCTTGGCATCCGTGCTGCTTCCATAATGGACACCAGTAGGTCTCAGTCCTTCGCCATATGCTTAACTCTGGAGACAAGGTGCTTCTGGGTATAGCAGTAATTATTTGATGTGGAATTAAGCAGACCTTGAAATTAGAACTGGACTGTCGGAGAGCAGCAGCTTAACACTTTGATGGAAAGAGCTTCCCACCGACAGCGCTCTGTGCATTTTCTCTGCAGATTCACTTGGATGCGGGGAACTATTTCGCTGGCAAATTCAGATGTCACTGCTGGCAAATACTCTGCTCTCCAAGTACCTCCATACTGCAGAAAACACAAAACCCTGAGCCCTTTCCAAGCTTTGAGTCAGGGAAAACTAATCCACAGCAGAGGAGAGAGTCCTTAAACCAGACAAAAAAATAGTGGTGGAAGGAGATCTTCGTGTGTGCCCCAGCAGCAGGAGCGATGGCATGTTACAACCCACTGAACCGTGCTGCTGGAAGGGAATCATCCTTGCCTGCTTATATATCCACTTTCTACCTCCATTCTTTCTCCTTTTGGATTCAGAACCCCTGGGTCCTCCTGGCTCTAAGCAAGCAGTGGATTCAAGTGCTGTAGGCCAAAACCTGATTTTTTCCCAACAATTGTAAAATAGGGATAATAAATGGGAATTCTTTGTGACATGCTGTGATTCCCTTGTGTGTGTTTGCTGTTTTGTACAGGTAGGGCCTTGCTTTGCATGCATGCTTACTTATGCTTACCCTCATAACAGAATCTCCTAGTTGTAGTCATGCTGAAGTCAAAATGTGTTATATTGACAGGGTGAGGGTATGAGTGCGTTATATAAATGGCATACTGTTCCAGAAGTGCGCTATTTCCCTGTTGTCAGTTAAGCACACTCTCTTCATTAACTTAAGCATTGTGTGAGGGTTTCAAAATTCAAGCTTAAACTGTTTCGTATCTTCATATTCTCTCTCAACTGTTTGTTGCCAGAGTACTTAGGGACAACTCATGCTATATTTCAGTTATGAAGTAAATTTCACTTCCATTCCTGTTTGAAATTTTCTGGAAGCAGATTGCAATCTTATCTAATCTTTGCTTCGTTTAAAGCTATTTGAAAAGTACCTAGAAATAGTTCTTTGCTTTAATTTGTTTGTATGTAGCTCACTTGTGCGGGGAAGGCCTTTACTGATGAAAATGAGTCAAAAACCAGTAAGCCAGGGGAGTCATAAGAATACACAGAAGATGCCTTGATTTGTGCAAATTAAATACCCACACTTGTGGGTGCATTTGGCTGCGTGTATCCACATCCCGCTGTAGACTTAACCTTTGGAATTCACAAAGTAGTTTCAAAGCAATTTGGTTGTCTTGTGAAAATACTCACAGATGGATTAAACAGGGTACAAATGCAGGAAGGGCTTAACTGGCTGCTGCAGCAACATGATCAGCTGGTCCTTGCTTTAGGGAAGCCTGATTCTCCTCTTCAGTGATCTTACGCTGTCCTTTGAACCATCTGCCATTAGATCTGCGGAGGTGTTGGCTCATCCTTGAATGAGCCACACAGCCCAGTTCTCTGGAGTGTAAGATTGTAGTTAAAAAATAACCACACAGAAGGAGGTGTTTTCCTCATTCTTCTGCTGTGGAGGTAGCCAAGTGTGACCTCTCCATAGTCACCCAGAATTAGGTGGGATGAATCCAGTCTGTGTCTGAGGGGAGCAGTGAGTTGCATGGTCCTTACAGTCCTACAACTTTTACAGCTGTAGGGAATGTTAATGTGGTTTCCTGATGCTTATCTGTACTGACGCTCGATTCATCTAGTCCTGATGTATTTCTACAACAGTAAAAGTTATTAAAAAATGGAGCATTGGCACTTGATGAATATCGAGAGCCACTAGTGTTACTGTTCAGCATTTTATAGGATTATGTGTTTACTGTGATACCTGGGCTTGAATTACAGAGAACCTCAATGAATCAATTAATGTGTCATGTTCTGGCTTCCACTGGGAGCTCTCAATTGTTTAGTTCAACAGCAGTAAAGGCTGAATCCTCCAAGTAGTCCTGGAAAATAAATGGGAGCCTTGCAAATCCTTCTCTTATGGGACAGACAAACCTGGTTCCATACCCTGCTATCTGCAGGGCCTTTGAGGCTGATGTATTGGCAGGTAGTGTGAGAAATGCTGTCTGTCAGAAGAGAACAAAACAGCCCTTTAATAATGCTTTTCTTCTTCTCTGGTCCAGTTTTGGAGTCTAATGTGCTCATGCACCGTCAGCTCCTGTGCAAGTGAATGGAGCTAACAGAGGGCATTGCAAAAGCCTTTTGTGGTGTTCTGTCCAGTTTGTTCATATTTCAAACATACAAATGTATCATCTCAACAACAGTGGGGGGGAGAAATTTCCTCCTATAAGTAACTGAGCTTTTTCCTGAAGGAACCACGTTTGATGCCACAGAGTTTGTGTGTTTCAGCCGTCTTCTTCATAGAAATCTCTGACTTTTTTGCTGTAACAAGTTTCTCTTACCTGTGTCTTTGTTTCTTTTTGTGTTGCAGTGTGACAGCGACAGTGATCAAGAAGAAAAGGTAAGAAAAGAAATCACTATGGGAGCAAAAATAATTTGTTGGGTTTGTTGCATTCACTTATTCCTCTTACTCTGTCATTTATTCCAAGTTTCTTTTGGGATTGATCTAAAACATCTCTCTACAATGAAAGCACTTTGTTTCCTTTAATTTAATTTTGGAATAGACTTCCAAGGAAAGAGAATTCTCATTAATATTTTGGAGGCTCCACAATTCATCCTCAAGCATATTGATGCCACGGTTTGTGTGGGTTGTTTATGAACACCAGTCTCACTACCAACCCTTTCTGTGGCAACGTTTTCCCTTGGAAAGTTCTAACAGCAACCAAATATGTTTGTAACCCTCACATTTGCACTCTTTAACAGTTACTTGACCACTGTTATCGCCTGTTTTGCTTCTCTGCAGGCAAGGGTCTTTAAACTCAAATTGAAGTGTTATGGTTGATATATATACAGATCTGTCTTTTTAGAAACAACATTTGGAAACTGTACATTGAGTCAAGCGATGCAACTTGCTGATAATTCTCTCAATAACTTTGGGTTCCTAAGTGGAAAAAGGGAAGAAGGTCACACTGAAAAAGTCAGGCAGTGATCTGTAATGCTGCTTATTGTTCAGAAGACTAATGGTAATGAAGTAATATTCATACTGATGCATATTTTGATGTCTTATTTAATATTGTGAACAGACTAACATCCACCTACCTTCTCTGGCGAAACCAAAATAATAACTTGCATAAAAACTGGTCTAATTTCTTTATTTGCAGGTTAAGTTTTGTGATTTTCAGCTGTATGTTGAGCTTTAAGGGATGTTTTGATAATGTGATCACTTTTGCCTCCTCTTTCGCTTGATAAATTGGGGGATGGAAGTTGGGGGAGGATAAAATAATGTCAAATAATGTCATTCGTGTAAGAGCATTGAATTGCTTGGACTTTCATGGGTGGTTCTGTGAGCTAGGTCCAGGTCAAACCAAGAAGAAGAGAAATGACCAAATTGATACGCAGTTTGTACAACAGAAAAGAACAAATATGTTGTAAAATTCACAAAGAAACAATGAATATAGAAATCACCATTCATTAATTTAATCAGTTTTCTATAGGATTTGTGTAGCAGGAAGCAGAGGAGATTTTCAGCCGTTCTGTACGTAACTACCAAAGCTCTACCCTTCAGCTTGTTTTAATGATTTCCCAAGTAAAGATATTTTTTTCCCATGTTCCTTAATAATTTTCTAACTGTGTTGAAGAACCACTATTTACCTTGAACTGCAGTGATTTCCCTTTCATAAGGGAACTAATCACTGAAGTTAATCAGTGTGACAACAGAAAGGGGAGGTTTTGTTGGGTTTTTGCACAGAATATTAACCTGCACTTTTAGAGATGAATTTTTAATGCATTACCATTACATTCCATCCTGTGAAGCGATTATTCATTTTCAGGATGTTCCTTATGCAGTGGAAGATGATAAACTGAAATTCAGCTCCCATGTTTATGGCACCCTGAACCAGAAGTGTAATTTCCTGCCACCATTGCATTTACAGAGCTAAACCTGTGCTCATTTCACAGTATTTTTCTCTCATAGCTGTATAAAAAGGCAGAGAGGCAGCTTTTGGGGATGGTGGTGGTGTGCTGGTTCAGGATAGTTTCCACAACACAAAGCAAGGGAGACTCGAGGTTGTACCTCACACAGAATATCCCAGTACTTGCGCAGGATGGATTTAAAATCCAGATGTGTATTTCATCTCTGTGATCTATATTTTGTCTTCCCCACTAATGAAATGAGATTAAGTGCAGATCCAAATATCCCCAATAATTTAGTGGTTTTCAAATCCCAGAGCCAGAGCAAGCTTTGAATTTCAGAGCTCAGGCCCAGTTCTAAAAGATGACAGCTAACCCTGGTGTATTTATTCAGGCTGCTCTGGCAGCCTAGGCAAAGATCTAAAGGCCTTGTTCTGCTGTTAATTTGAATTCAGCATATGTAGCCTGTTATAAAATGCGAGACATCATCATTTGAGCAGGTCAGGCATATTCAGATGAAGACAAATGGTGCTTATTTGATTTTCTTAAAATCAGGAAATGAAAAAAGTGCTCTCTGGAGAAATCATGTTCTGCCTGACTTAGATGATAGACCAAGGCATGTACCCCAGATAAGAACAGGCGCTCGTCTTGCGGGTTTTATCTCTGAAGGACGGTCGGGACTGTCAGCTCGCTGACATGTGCATTATCCATGTCATTTTAAACAAAGTGACCTGTAGAAAAGTGCACTCTGCCGTGACATGATAATGGGCTGTTGGATGACAGGTAAAGTACACACTATAAAGGAGGCTGTGCGTTATTCCTTTGTTTAACTGACAAGTAGAAACTTCTTTTCTTCAGACAGGCAGGATCTTTTAGATCTCTTTCAATAGGACCCAGAAGATTTTTGAATTCCTGCTTTAAATAAAATAACTTTCCTTTTTGGATTAAAAATTCCTATAAGCAAAATGCACTGGGAGAAGTGAGGGTGCCATACCTCTGGGCAAGAGATTGATGGTTTCATAAATAGTGCTCAGCATCCTCAGGTTTCATTAATAACCATAGGAGCTGAGGGTGCTCAGCAGGATTAGAAGTTTTAAGATCCTTGACCCACACATCTTATATCATGATGAGGGTATTAGCCTCCAACTGTGGAGCTGTCCTAGCAGTGAATTGTCAAATTGCTCGTGGTTAGTCCTAGGTCAATGTGTTCTGAGGATTGTGAAGTTATTCTGCTCCCACCAGAAACATCTTTGCCTAAAATGTTTCTGGGAAGAGAAGATCTGCTTTTCCTTAGGATTACCTCTTGCAGAGTTTGATATCCTGAAGTATACAGAGTATGGTGCATTCCTGCAGATGAATTCTGTACTTGCTGTGCAGAAAATGGAATCAGTTTTACTGCATTTAGTATTTTTGAGGGCAAACCCACACTGGTCCTTCAATGTGCCTGGGAAATAAGAGAGGTAAAAGTAATGCAAGACAGGCACATAATTCTACCACAATAAGTAAGACCTGGAATCCAGAAAGATAGAGTAGTTCTTTTGAATAAAAACCAGCAAATCAGTATGATGAAAGGTGTGTGACAGGTCGCGGTGGCTGAAAGACAGGTTGGTTCAAGCATGTCTAGATGGGCCACAGTGAAGTAGGAGAACACAGGAAGGAGCAGGACATGGGAAGCTGAGGAGTAGATGAATAGTGAGGGGTGACAGAGTAGGTAAAGTAATGTCTCCTAAGCTGTAAGTATCATTTTTTTTTTCCACACTTGAATACATATCTATCTGGCTGCGTAAATCATTGTTGATATCTGATCTCTATTAGGTGATGGCTGTGCCTCCAATCCATCTTCCCTCGCCTTTAATTGGGAGCCGACAGACAGAGTCACTTTCTGTCTATGTCTGCCCTCAAATGAGACATTTCTCCAGAGGTTTCTCTGGAAGAAGAGACAAGGATATTTAATTGAAAAATGAAGCAGCCCCTGCTTAGCAGTACTGCAGCTAAGGCTGTGTCAGCATCTCAATTTAAAATGACATGTTTTGGGTGGATAATTTGTCTATTTATATAAACTCATGCCTCTTCATTCCAATTTGGCGCACAGCTCCGGACGGGAGCACACAAAGTAGACATTTCACTCTCCTGTTGCTAAAAAACCTGAAGAGGTTACAAGTGTGTCTGTGGAGGGAGAATAGATTTGGGAGACTTGCATCAGAATGTGAAGTGCTAATTCTTAGAGAGATGTCACTTTCCATCCTGGCATCCTTTCAGCAAATACCACTGGGATTTCTTACTGAATCAGAAAAAAGTCTGGATCCCAGGGGAGCTCGGATTTTCTCCATTAAAAAGTCTGTCAGTCTTACAGTGAGCAGGTCTCCAGAGCTCATAATCTAAAATTAGGGCAAGCTATTGCACAGCTGCCAAACTTAAGTGCAACTGTATTATGTTGATGGCTACATATAAGCTTTAAAAAGATACCTGTGGTAATTAATACAATATTAAAACCGTAAGTGCAAACACACTGGAACCAAAAGGAAGCCCTGTTTTGAAAAGCTGTACGAACAGCTTTGATATGGATGTCAAGTGCTAAAGATGAGGTAAGGAGTGGGGTCCTGTTTTATTCACCATCTCTCCCATTTCTTCTCACCACTCTTTAATTAGGCAAGTTTTAGAATTAAGGCTCAATCTGAGGCACTTTAGTGATCTTTCACATCTTAGGAAAATATCTCACTGATCAAGGGGGCCTGCTTTGCAATGCGCACAGGATTACTTACATCGGATTCAAGAAAAGCCTGCTTCTCACTTGAATCTTATCCAACTTTGATAGCATGTACAACTTAGAAGATTACTGCAATTGATGACTTAATTCTGTGTATATTTTAGTAGTACCCAAGCAGTTCTCTCTTGATGAGGCTCTTGAATCCCATTCAAACATGTTCTTCCACAAGCCAGCAGTGTCTGGCTCATTACAGCTGCAGCCCCAGCACTGCCCAGTGTTCTGCTGACATGGGCTTTGCTTTGGGATGTTGTGTACGATGCAGCAGAGGAGGAAAGACATCAGTTAAACCAGTGACAGAATAACAAATCCGACCCCTGCTTGAAGGGGGTTAGGATGGGTGGATGTTGAGCTTAAGAAGCCTGTGCTGGTGGGAACGTATTGCTTGTGAGACTTGGTTATTTTGCTCTTAGGAAAGAGAAATAATGTGCTTTGAAAGCACAATGAGAGCTGGGGAATGGTGTTTCTTCCATAAGAATGTTTTTAATGATAATGCTGATACGTTTGATTGCATATAAACCAGCTATAAACCAAAGATTATGGCATAGAAAATATCACAGATCATTCTGGTATGTTCAGATCAAGGAAATGTGGGGGGTTTGTGTATATCTGTAAGCACACAAAAGCGTTTATGCCTGTATCCTACGTGTGATTTTGAAGTGCTTTTGGGCAACTGTTTTGTGTATGGCCTTTGGAGAGAGATTTTGGAGTAGTGCTTTGGCAGATGTCTGATGCCCAGTGTGGTACATAGAGTCTGTTTCAGTGTTTGGTAGTTAGATATCCACATGTACAAGTGTTTATATATTGCTGTGCAGTTGTGTATAGTTTGCTTTCCAATGTGCTCCTGGCTGCATTAAAAAAAACCCACAATTTTTAATCCAGCTTTAGAAAATCAACTGGTTTAGGTAATTATAACTGCTCTGATATATTTATTATAAGCAGTTTGGGATGAGCCTACTTAAAACCATGCATTTTAGTGTCATTAAATAAATGCAGTTGCTTGGTCATGAACTTCAGACGGGTATAATTCACTCTCATGGGGGCAGTTACATTAGTTTGGGAATTTTTTAGTAGGATGCATGGAAACAGAGCTCTCTTGGGGATATTTTTCCCTCACTCCTCGAAAGCATGAGAGAAGGGAAGTGTCTGGGTAGCACTTGAAAGAGAAACGTCCACCTGGATGGTGCCAGGGCTGTTGCACGTAGATAACTCAGAGCCAGTTCAACTTTTATATGGCCACCACTGTAGCCATACAGTAATATATAAACTATCTAAAAACTCAACCAGGGTTTCAGTTCAGTGTTTATGCATTGCTGGAGTATAACTAATAAATTGCAATTTCCCTGGTCTGAAAGATGTTGGTCATAGAGGGAACTCTCAGCATTTATTGAGCACAGTAGCAGCATTTATTTTCTCATCCTGTTCTGTACACTCTTCAACTCCAGGTGCAGGTGTGTGAAGACTTGGGTGATTTCTAAAGGAAAACTTCAAAGTATAAGATGTATCAACTCCAGTCTAATTAGAGAGCCTCAGAAAGTAGTGTGTAGCCTTAGGGTTGTGTGAGATGTTCCCCGGCACTCCCAGCCTTCCCTTCCAGTGGAAGGGAAAACAACTGGAATGGAGCTTCTATGGGGTTGTGCCGTCCTGAGGTTCAGGAAGAGGGGATTGACTGCAATATAGGCAGGGACTTTAATGTGGGAGCTTCAGGAGAGGTTCGTGGTTGGAGCTATCTCTCCTTGGGCTGGACCTCCCTGGTAGAAAAGCCTGAGTAGTTGTTAGGCCCATTGAGCCCACAGGCCCTGGGCAGCAGCACATTGTGCTCCTGGAAGGGCAAAAGGATTATATATGGGAATAAGAAGGAGTTGAATTCATGAAAAAGCTCCTTAGATGGTGGATACCAACATGTTTAGCAAACAAGGCTCTGTGGGGAAACCATGGCTGAGAACCTGACTGTAAGCAATTACTTAAGGTCAGGAGATACTGATATCTTACTGTTTGGCATATATTTATTTTGGCTAGGGATGGGATTAGAGAAACAGTTTCTCAGTATTACTCCTAGAACTGTTTCTGCAGCTCCAGGATGTTTCCCATCAGTGGGATTTATACTGCGTATTTGTACAGGTGTTGTCTTTTTAACTCTGCAAAATGCAGCACCTTAAACTTGCCCTGAGGGTGAAAGATCACCCAGACTTTATATGCTAGCAACGATCAGGCAATCATGAAGTATTTCTTACTGTTTAGGGCCCATTAGGAGGAAAGATAAGGATCCTTTTTATTCATTTGATGTGCCACAAAGAGCGTCCCTACAGCTAGAGTGGTAATAAAATTGGAGCCAAGCATGTTCCTTGTAAAAGATGATGCCTTTGCCACTAAGGGGAGCGAACACGTCGCTTACAGCCGTGGGTACTTGCTCTCCAGGCTGGCTGTGCCACGGAGCCTCCAGCCTGTGATTTGTCCTGTCCTTTATCATCTCTGTCAGTCGGCAGCATGTTGTCATAGGTAACGTATCAGTCCTCGCTCTCCCTGCCCTCTCCCTCTTTCCACCCAGCTCCCCTTCCCTTTTTTTTGTACCCATTTCATGTAGAAAATTTGTATTTACTTTGGGAGTGTAATTTGTTCCTCATGGATAATGTGACCCTTAGCGGAGCTGGATCATGGGTTAGTTGAAGTGATATTTTCCGCTAATGGTAGTCGTACATCATTGCTGTCAGCTCGGGTTAGGAGGCAAGCACATTACAGCTCCATTTTACCTCTGCAGGCATCTGGGATTATTTGCCATAACTGAGTATGACATGACCACACTACAGAGTGCATTAAAATTTTACTAGCTTCTCAGGCAAGTTCCTTGGCTCCAGCCTGCCTTCAGGCAGGCATAATGATGGATACCTTGAAGGTCCTGACTTCCTGCACCAAGGATACTCAATGTCAATGGCCCAAACAGGTTTTGCTCTCCCCAGGGCTTTCGACCATCTTCTGGCAGTTGAGTAAACAATCATGAATTGAAAAGCAGGGAAGTGGGCACAGAGGCCCCCACTGCTCCTCCTAGGGGATGCTGAGCTTCCGAAGGCCCAACACTGTCGCATCGCTATCCTAAAATACAGCTGCTCAGCCATCGGGTCTTAAAAAGAATCATTTTCAGACTGATGTGGATAAGAATAAAATCATTGCATGAAAATTAAACTTAATAGCAAAAATACCCAGGGTAGTGGAATGATACGTGACTATTAAATGTGTGAGTGTGTAACAGGCAGGTAGCACGATGCATAGTAACCAATATGTAATATGCAAATACACCAAATGTTGGTGTCATATTTGTATGTTCTCTTTGCATTCTATTTTATGCTTTATGCCTATACTTGGTAGGCAGATTCAGATACACAACTGCAGCACTGCATTCATTATTTATAATTTAAATTTAATGAATACATATACATATTCATTATTTAAATTTATTATTTTTGTATAAGCAATCACTGTTCTCATATAGGATCTTAGAATATCAGCTACAGTACACATGTATATTATTTTTATGTCTACAAATGTGTGCTATGAAAATAAAATGCGCTATTTCATTATGAAAATATGATAATATTATGAAAAGCATAAGTATCCCTTTCATGGCACGTATCTATTTATACAGATGTACAGTATTTGCGACATGTCTGTCTATATATACAGACATCCAAAGTTAGAGGTATGTCTATACAGGGAAATGTGTATTAAGGAAACTTAGAGGAGAGATTAAATTGACTATAGTCATGGCTTTAAATGCTCCTTGGAAAAGCATGATCTGTACCCCAAGATGATTTCCTTGCAGCCTCCTAGTGGTTTTCTAAGTATCTGCAATACTGTGTGGATGGAGCTGCCCGCAGGCTCTCCTGCCCAGAGCAGCACTAACACCTCTAACGCTTTCAGGCAGAGATACATAATTATATAGAGGATTTCTGTGAGGTGAGTAGGTGTTGGTGTGTTTGAAATCCTAGAAGTTGCTCTCTTCTCTCCTCACTCTTTATTTTGTGTGAATTAGCAGATGGAGGAAGAATGAAAAACCTTGGGTTTGTTCAGCTTTTTGGTTTATTTTTGCAAGCATTTAATTGCATTTCTGTTCACAGTGAGGTGAGAAAAGTGTGAGGGCTTAGCGCTTACCAGCTCATATGCTTCTTAGTAGAAGATGCCTGGGTTCAAAGTATCCCTGAATGCCCATCACTCCATGTAAGATTGTGCCACCCAAGCTGCACTCTGCTTTTTCTGTTGTCTTATCTAGGGCAGGGGTTTGAGACGTGATACATACAGACAACTTAAGATTCTGGTTTGGTATAATGCATTCCTGGCAGTAAATCTTCCTGTCGTTATTGCAAAACTTGGAGCCCAACTTTACTAGGCCCAAGAGTTTTATCTGTGTATAGATTGTGGGATTTGATTCTCTGTAGGGGAGGAGGGAGAAAGAAGAGATTAAAGATTAAAGTTGATGATGTGCTCAGTGCTCTATAAGAAACAGAAGAGACGGTTTCAGACATCTCTAAGGATAACATGCAAATTCCTAAAGCCTTCCCAGCAGCTTAGATCACAGCCAGACATTCCAAATGACAAGGGTTTGGCTTGTTCACATTTTATTGTCACATCTTTTTTTTGTATGTGTAGCAAAACTTTTATCAAAGTAGTTCCATGAGGGATGCTAGAATATGTGGGGATGCCAGGCAGTATTTTCAGGGTGCCACTGCTGCAGAAGGAGGTAAAATCACACTGCTCTCAAGTGTAACAGAATTGTTCTTTCAAGTCAATGAAGAAGCAAGTGCCTGTGCGCATACACACAGCCTTTGGAAAAGTTATCCTCGGTGCTGTGAATTTCAAACTTAAAGTTTGAAATGAGATAACTTGCTTAAGAAGTCTTCAAGGTATGTCTTTTAATTTGCACAAGTGTCTGTTTATCTTCCACACTAAAATAAGATTAGATGCCCTGGAAGGAAATGTGCGTAGTGAAACATGCTGGCACATTTCTCCTGATCAATACATCTATATATAGCTATTGGTTGATTAGATATATGCTTTATATGTGTATTTGGGAGTAGGTATTAATGAGCATGCACGCATGATATGTGTGTATGGAGACAGACAGAAATTCAATCTGTGGATCTTGGAGTTTGGCCATGTCCAAACTTTCTAGATTATAAGAAATGTTTCTTTAAGGACAGCATGTTACTGTATGTTGTGCAAGTACAATATTCATATACGCTTTGTGCTATTGAATAACATCTGTTTTTCATAACAAATCACATTTTATAATCATCTATGAGGGTATGCTCCCCATTCCTGAATGTCTGTTCTCACATTTCCGTGAATAAAACAAGTCTTAGGTTTGAGAACTGAGAAGGTGAGACATTTCTATGGGGTTTAATACAGAAAGAGAAGAAGAAAAAAAATATAGCAACGTTATGGTAATTATTTCATGTTTTTAAGAGTCTTGGAGGCCACAACACATGTAACCATCTCAGGTTTCTCACAAACATATCCAAGGACAGGCTGAGAACAAGGAGACAGGAAATTAAATGCATGCACCAACGAATTGAGAAAGATTCCAGCAAGAACCGCTTTGGGTTGCTGCATATTTCTCTCCATCTGGCTCAGCACTAATAAGGGTATTGTGGACTTGGAAGTGGTAAAATACAGCTACCGTGTATCTTAGATTCCAGAAATTCCCCAAATGAAGTGGAAGTGAAGGGAATAACACATGGCTTGAGTTAGCTTGAGTTAGGGTTGGGTTCGCAGGTACCAGCAGCGTAAGGACCTTTCTGGACTTTCATCTTTCTCTTAATGTACTGCAGGTTTTGCATAACCTCTTCCTCCCGCTTCCCTCACGGTGCTGACAGACAAGACATTGTCTTCTCTGGAAGTCTCTTTGCCTTTACCTTTCTATGTCACCCCTGGTTTGTTTGTTGGAGTGACATACCATCAGGCTTGCGAGACCTTGGGTTATCTACTTCACATAGAGATGTTCTGAGAGACAAAGCAGAGCAGATTGAATATGTTCTAAATGCTTAATAGCAGCAGAGCACCTTACTTTGGCTGGTGTGTGATGGGAAACTCCACATACGTGTTGTAAGCACCTCTCTGAAGGATAATGCTCATGAAAATGGGAAAAGGTCAAAACATGTTTCACTTTTAACTGGCCGGGTTCTCCCAGGCTCTGAATGTATCCACACCATGAGCTACTGCCCATGGCCTAAGGTGGGCCTGACGTGCTTTGCTTTGAAAATGAGAGTCAAATTGTGTGTGTTGACTATTGCAAGCCTTTCTCTGCACTGTGTTGAAAGTGTAGATTCATTTCCAGGCATTACAAAGCTGCCAGCTTTGGAATTTTCATGTAGTAGAAGCACCAAAATGACCTTTGTGCCTTTGAAAATTGCCTGGGCTTTCTAATTCATGCCAGTATCTCCTCTTAAAATGCACCACTGAATTTCTGGCCTTCACAGCCCATCTTAACATCACATTTAAGCTGACTCTGGACAGTCAGACAGTATTAAACAAGGTTGTTCATTCATAACAAAAGCATCCTAATTGAGTTACATTATTACATTAACTGTAGCAATCAGATTGAACCAAATCACTGAGTGATAATGTCATTTTCCAGGGTATCATTTGTAGAAACCAGTTGTGCTGCAAGATGCAATAACTTGCTTCATCCTGTAGAGTTTATGGTGACTTATGTGTCATATTAAATTCCTTACTTTGGGAGAAAAGCAAGCAGTTAATGCATGGCTGTGAATGGGCACTGCGTGATGAATTTATAGAGGAACATTTAGCAGATCCTAGACAAACTGTAGCACTGGTGATGTTCTGTAATAGCCTCAGATAAAGAGGCTGTTCTGGGAAGGGGTGCAGCACTTCCAAACTGTTAACTTCTGGCAACACATTGGTGGTGCTGTTTGCTTTAGGGGGTTGATAGATGGCTGCTTTACTGGCTCTGAGTTGCCCACTGAGGACAAATTCTTAGCCAGAGACTGGGCAGGAGGAGAGAGAAGTTAATTTTGGATAGTATATGCCAAATTTTTGTGAGTAACCTCATTTGGAAAACTCCGTTTCTATCAGGATTTTGATGTGCCACCAGCACTTTGGGATGATTCTTGTTGTTAATGAATTTATCCTTTTTTATCTTGTTTTAATCTGTGAGATCTTAATGACTATGGGGAGGACAGGAGACATTTCTGATACTTTAGAGCAGAGGAATAGGATTTGGGACCAGACAGGGTGAGCCATGAGTGGGAAGCCCCACATCCCTCTCGTGAGTGCAGTGGGGAGGAGGGCACTGAAACCAGGCAGCCTCCTCAGTTCATGCATTCTGTCTTCCTGCAAGTGCCCTGCTCTGTTGCTGGCATGCACAAGTCATTTACAGTCTCGATAAATCACTTTAATTTCTCTGTCTTAGACATTTCCATGCCCTCAGTACAGCAGCATGTGAGTGTGTGGTCCTTCTCATCTTTGTAATGATCTCTGGTGCAAAATACCCTGTGGCTGCAGCCACCAAGGACATCTGTCATGGAGAGAGGGGGTATTAGATCATCTCAGATTTGTGCCCTGTCAAGGCCATCCTGCTTTTGAGTTTACCTATGCACAGGAACTGAGAGGCTTGGCTATTTTTTCTGTGAAACACTTACAGTCCCTCCACTTCAAGGAGCTGAAGAGGTAGGAAGTATTGCCACCACTGCCTGCACGGAGGCACTTCTCTTTGTTCTGTTACCAGGGTCACTTTGATGGATGGTGTCAGTGCACCATGATAAAGCAGACAGGCTGCAGGCTGAATAAGATCAGTTTTAGAGGGCATTGCAAGGGTGTTCAGTCAAGGCTGTTCTCAATATGGGAGAAATCCATATTATCTTGTACTCCCAGGAAAATACAAACACGCTGGAAGATCGATGTTCATCCTTGTCATATGTCATCACAAATGCGATGAAGGAGAGGCTCCATCACGACTTCTGTGCAATCGCTGCTGTGCTTCTGTTTCTCTTTCCTGGTCCAAGAATAACAGCAGCTCTGAACTTAGTCATTATATGGTCTATGTCTGGGGCTCTGTTTCAGTATAAACAGAAGGTTCACGACTGAAGACTTTGTGCAGCTAAAGCCTGAAATCCACATGATGTTTTATTATTTTTGCACTGTTGTTTCTGTACAGCAGCCCTCAGAAACCTTTTCCACATTGGATTCTTACTGAGCTATTCATAGCACAGAGGAGAAACCATCCTTGTCTCCCAAATCTTTTGATATAAGTAAATGAGACTGTGTGAATTAGAGGGGAAATTAAAACAAGAAATGAAATAAATCATCCAGTCTGGGCGACCTTTGCCATGTCTCACCACCCTCACAGTGAAGAATTTCTTCTTAATAACTTAATTCCTTGTCCTGTACATGAATCTGACAGATCTCGGTGAGATTAGTGCCATTTAGGATTTCCTCCTTGTGAAACAGCGCCATGGATTTCAATTTCACCTGGTGTGAGGGATGCCTGGACCTGTGATTCTAGGTCATATACTGGTCCAGGATGTGATTTCTGGATGAAAACGAGAGGCGATTGCTTTCCCCCTGTGCATTTCTGGGGGGTTAAATGGTGTGACTTCTTTTCTGTGCATGATTTATGTGTATGGTTACATAATACTTATTTAAATTAATGGTTGTCTTTAAGTAATTTAATGCTTGTTTGTGTTAATGGGAAACCTGACTGAAGAAGAGCTTTCAGTTGGCTGCTTTAGCAAATCATTACAAACTCCCTGCTACTTCCTGTGATAACATTAATCAGAATGAACTCATTGGCTACTAATGCAGATGCCCTATGTAATTCAGTATAAATTTTATTGTAATTTGCCATTAATTAGTGTCCACTTCTTCTTAAGTGCTAAATGACACCAAGCACCCTGATTTCAAAAATCAATTGGAAATAGAAACAACTCTACCTACCAAGGGGAAATGCTCAAATATCTCTTGGAAATGGCAGCAAAAACTTAGGAAAAGAATTGGACAAGAAGGACCACTCAGCTGGTTTAAGGTACAGGATCTACATCCATTTCAAGAGGGACCTGTGCTTCACAATAGCTCAGACTGGACAACAGTGCTGTAGAGGACATATGTACAGCAGTACTTCTGTATGTATTTCTTTGCACATGGGTGTTATATGGACTGGTTTCCTTTCTAGATGTAGGGTTTATGATGGTGTGTTGTTCAGGCTGTGTTCTGGGGTGAATTTCATCACTAGAAGAAGGTGATGCTTTGGGCTTCTGGGACAGGTAGAAAAAGCAGAGCGTGTTCTTGACTCCATGCAAAGCAGACTGAGGAGGCCTAGCTGAGCAGGTTTTATGCCTTTTTCTAATGGAAATGAAGGTCTGAAGTTGAAAATGCTCTTTGCGCTTTTTCACGGGGAAAGGGCACATTTTTCTGGAAGTTCATTCTTATTCATAAGGATATTTTCTGTATGTAAACTCACTCAGCTTTAGCCAAAACTTTCCATTACATAATCTGTTTACCACAGTATTTACCATACCAGGTAAATACGTAGAAGAAAAATGCATAGAAAAATACATAGAAAATTCAGCAGATGAGGAAGAACCAAGTCACACTTTAGTAGTGTGTTAAGGATGTTTTAACACCAAACCCAAGCACCCCCAATATAACATCCTTCTTAAACTGAAGCTTTTCTGTTAAAAACATAAAGCTGTGAGAAGCGGGGAGAACAACCAGATAGAGCTGGAAGTGGACAAGAGGAAACGCTTCGATTCACATGGAAATGATTTCTCCTGCCTAGTATAATTTCACCTGCCCACACTGCTAAACTTCTATATTACACATTTCTGTCAGAATGTCAGGAGAAATGATAAGCCTTCTCGGAGCTGCAACCTCTATTACATATAGAGAGCATTCCAGCCAAGGCTTTCTTGTATAGTTTTAAGACTTTTAGCTTGGTCTCTCAAGTATAAAGAATACCGTGCTTCATGACCCCAGCCTCTTGTTAGTTGATAGATGAAATCTTTTCTTAAGCTGAGTCCCTTGTCTGTTATGTTTTCGGGACTCGAGGTTTCTCTTTAAGCTTCCTGGCTTACTGCCACAGGTGCATGGCTTTGTTACCCAGAGAAATTGCCTTTATATTAACAGGAAGTGGCTCTCTGAAACAGCAGACTTGCTGATCTGCTTCCAGGTGAGGAAGAACAGGTTTGTAGGTGTGATCTCTTTCTTTGGCCATTGCCAATAACTACAAAAAGAACAGCAAATGCTGTTGTAGTTGTTGGGGATTTCGATTTGTCTGTGTTTTTAATTTGGAAAGCTGGGATCTAACATAAAATCAAAATACAAGCTGTAGTCATTCCTGTGTTTTAAATGTTCTTTTAATCTCAAATGTCTGTTATTACCTATAAACTAGAGTTTACATACCCAGGAAAAATGCACGTCAAAGGAAGGGGAGGTTTTGCTTCAATGTCATCTGAAGAATTTGAGTGTAATGTAAAACAAAGAGAGAGGACTCATTTCACCAGTTAAGTTGTGTTCTGGAGTACTCAAATAGAGATTGTCGTATCAAATGGATATCATAGAAAGAATATTTTCTGTACCATCTAAGTTGGAATCTGGCCATTGCAATAGCTTAACTGGTCAGGTACACAGTGAATCATCACCAGTTCCTCTGTGTCACACCAGATAGTTTTACCTCTGCCATCTAAGTGAAGTAAATCAGCAAAATGAGCCTTCCTAGAGAGTCTCATTTAAGAGCTCCAGTGCTTTTTCGTGTGACTGCTTACTCAGGGCTTGCCAGCAGAAAAAAAGATTCCAGGCTAATCAGATATGTGATTTCGTTTAACTGAAATACCAAGAACTAGTTAGGAATAGATTCTTCTAGTAGGAGGCATTCATGCTTATCTGTAGATACTGTTAAAGCCATTTTTCTCTTTTAGATAATGACCAACTGCTGCAGTTTTCTGTATTTCAGTAAATGTGATGAATAATGGGAGGAGGGTGGTGTTAAATTCAGTACCAACTGAGAACCTGTTGCAGAGACAGATACTTTAATTCACCTCCGTGCAGAAATGCCTGTGTGATAAAACTTCTGGGCACGTTTTCAGAAGTACAGAAATAGCATTTCACATTTGTAACTGATCTCAAAGAAAAAAGGCCCTAGTAATCTGCTAAGCAATAAGCCATCCTAAGTTTGTTTAACTGATTGCCGCTAATAGGATCCGTTTCTAAGGACATGAAGAACAATGAAACAGTGAGGCAGGAAAAACAGAATGCAAGAGAAAGCACATTTTGAAGAGCTCTTTAATTAATTACAAAGATTCACATTCATGTGCATGCGGTTCCCTCCACCCCTGCTTTTGAACAACAGAAATACCCAGAAAGCCTGATAAAAAGATTCCCATGGAAGATACTCACTGTGGAGTGCCTTTACTTATAAAATCCACAGTAAGTACCATCACATCCCCTCCTTTTTTTGCTACTATTGACCTTGTAAGGGGCTAGATTTTCAGTTGTTATAAATCAGTCTAACACCGATTACCACTGTGCTTCCTTGATTTGCATCAGCTCTAGCCTGAGCGCTATCCTCTGAGCATGAAATGAAGACAGAAGTTATCACTAAATGAAGCTGACCCTTTCCTTTAATTTGCAGTCAGTGGAAGAGCTCCTTGAACACGAATTGCCGGGGCTGTATCATTTGTGTCCCTCAGACAATCATAGTTCAGGTCAGACTGCCTGACTTTGTGGCTAAAACCCAATTGAAAACCTGGACATGTTTGTTCTCCCCCATTTTTATATCTGGGATAAAGAATTATCTCGTTGCCCTTGCTCGAGTGTCATGGCAGTTAACAGGGAAGAGTCTGCGATAGGCAGGAGAAGTAAAAGCCTGCACTCCATCTCATGAACTGCACTTCTTCCTGGCAGGCTGAGTCTCTCCTGATCTTGCTCCTCACAAATCCAGTATCATACCTTATCCTGCAAATTTTAACACAAATCTCTTGTAGTCTTGAAGTCAATGGAAAGAAAGTGATTGGGGTGTAACTATTGTCATCTGTCATGAGAAGGATTATATGTGGTGAATTCATGTGCAGGTATTTTTGTGTGTATCTATTAATATCCAGTAGCCAGCCAAATCTCATCTGATGCCCTTGAAGAAATGTGGGGATCTTTTGTTAGCTTGTTACTTCAGGTTAAGCATTTCTTGGGAGTGGTGAAATGCTTAATGCTGAGATATCTTTGTGGCTTTTCAGATCACTGCTCTGATTGTGAAGACATGAAGGGAAAAAATGATTGGGAGGATTTGTCACCTGGTTTCATTTGAACAATTGCTTTTCCCCCTTGGTCAGATATAGGACGTAACAGGAATCACCTAAATGTAGACAGATTGCAGTAACACACACGACAGTTCTTTATTGATTTCCATTACTTACGCTGCTCATTTCCTAAGAGGAAAGGGCAGCTAATACTGTATATTCTTTAGCATAAACCAAAGGGAAGGCTAAGCTGGTGCATATGAAACATTGTCTCTTTATTCTCCATACGCACTGAATTGAATTGCAATTTCCTCCTTTCATTTTCGCTGGGTTCTCTGGATGTCAGAGACAGCCAGGTACGGTTGTAGTCCTTCCCCAGCACAGGATCACTGGGAGCCTGCAGGTAATGAATGGACACACATTGTGCAGTGACAGGGTTTTCAGGCACAGCTCTGTTAATGAATCGATGGTGCTGCATAAAGGCTCAGGATAGGCAGCCCTCCTCCTGGGAGGGGAACCTTTTAGCTTATTGCAAACCCTTCCTGTCTCTGTTTTAAGTATTTTGCACCTTTATTTAGATGTTTCGTTAGCTCTTGTCATTGTATTCATCTGTCTGTTCTACATCTGCATATCTGAGCAGCTCACAGGCAGTGCCAGGGGTATTCCCCTGCAGTGAATGGCATCGTTCTTCCCCTGTGCGGACACCAGATGGGATCTTCTCCCTCCTGCAGTAGTGCACATCATTATCAGGTGGGGATAACAGCATTTGGGAAGGGTTTTCAGATGTGCGAGAAATCAGACAAGGTCCTGGTGAAGAAGTAGGCCACTTGTCTTCAGCTGTCTGGGAAAAATCTTCCTCTATCTCCTTTTCTACTTTCTTCTCTCTCCTTTTATCTTTTTTTCTCTCCCCTTTTCTCCCTCTCCCTCCCCCCCCCTCTCCCCCAGTGGATCTTTCAGCCATTTCTTTGAATAAAAAATTAATAATGGGAAAAGCTTGTAGCTGGTCCCTGGGGTAGAATAGTGGCTAAGGATGTAAAACAATGATTTGAACAAACAGTCTCAGGAGGATAAATGGAGTTCTATAAGTACAACATCTGTAAGTAAAGGAGAAATATATGTAACTGAAAATATTTGCCTAGATAAGGAACTTCTATAATAAAACTTAAGCCACAGTATTAGCAGCTTGGAATAGATTTTCAAACCCAGCCACACAATCTAAGAGAGAGGATTTAATTTTCTAAATAGGATGTGTACATGTCCAGATCACACTCATTCCTAAGGACAAGAGCTGTAGATGGCATTTGAGTGCCTGGAGATGTAAACAGGCTTCTTAGAGGATTTTCAGAAGGACAAAAGCAAATCAGGCAGCCAGCTCGCCTTGATTTTAATAGGAGTTGCATGTCTAACTTTCTTTTTTATGCCACCCCTTCCTGCAGGGATTTACCTTCACTAGCACAAGACAGTTTGAAAATGATACTTGGAAACATAAGTCACTTTGCTCCTAGAAAATGTGCCCCTGAGTTCCTAATCACTCTGCTGACAGAAACTACACTGGAAAGCATGCTACCATTTCCCTGATATGGGTCATGGCCAAACACTGGCCCTTTCTGCCAGCCCTTTCTGCCAGCCTGCTGTTCCAGGCTCTGCAGAGCAATCCATAAAGCTCAACCAGGGAAGGCTAGGCTGGCTTACATTTAACAGGCATTAAATAAGGAACTACTTTGATTTTCCTAGGCTAACCCATGCTCCTATTTATAGCAAACTTCTGATTTAAATATAAGAGATGAGACTGGGAGATATTTTTGTGGCTCTTGCTGGTGTATTGAACCCTGTGCTGTTACAGCATGCTCTGGGTGGATTCTGCCTTCTCTTTACCCCAGTGACTTTGCTGCCAAGCACCTCTCATACAAAGACAGGCTGAGAAAATTGGGGCTGTTCGGCCTGGAGAAGAGAAGCTCTGTGGAGACCTCAGAGCAGCGTCCAGTATCTGAAGGGGGCTACAAGGATGCTGGAGAGGGACTCTTCATCAGGGATTGTAGAGAAAGGACAAGGGGTGATGGGTTCAAGCTGAAACACAGGAAGTTCAGGTTAGATATAAGGCAGAAGTTCTTCCTTGTGCCCAGAGAAGCTGTGGCTGCCTCATCTCTGGCAGTGCTCAAGGCCAGGTTGGATGGGGCTTGGAGCAACCTGTTCTAGTGGAAGGTGTCCCTGCACATGGCAGGGGTTGGAACTGGATGAGCTTTAAGGTGCCTTTCAACCCAAACCCATCTGAGATCCCGTGATTGTGTCATATCCAAGACCTTTACCAAACTGCAGTAAACCCCAACTATTCTCCAAACCTTGATGACTAATAATTTAAGTGGCAGTTCCTTGGTGAGAACAACCCTTCGCAAGCCTAGAGGCAAGCACAGGGCTCTTTCCCAAGCCCTCCTCTGCAGCACCTTCCAGCAGACCCTGGGCATGAAAGGTGTAAGCTCCCCCCTCTTCACTACCTCACCCTCTGCTTTCTTTTGTTCTCTCTTTGTTAAGTGATTAATCTCATTCTGCTGAGATGATTTTTTTCTGTTGAAGGGTAAAAAATCCCTTTAGTCAAAACAACATTTGGGGGAGAGGAGGAACGAGGGAAAGGAGAAAGGAGGGGGAGAGGAGTCCTCCTCACAGTTTGCTAATTGGTTCTTTCACCTGACAGTAGTTTGTGTCAATTAACTTGATACTCAGTGCAAGTGAAATTAATCCACCTGGGTCAAAAGCTGCTATTAATTTTTAATCAAAACAAAATGCTCACTCGACAGATTTGTAGCTCCACTTAGAATAAACAAGATACGCATGAGGTGGAATGTGCCACCAGGCTCCGCTCCATGGAGAGGCTCCTGGGGATAATTCCTTTCTCTCCTGTGAAGGGTGGAGGTGAGGTAAGTCGGCTGCTAATGATACTCTTCTTCCAAAGAGGCTGTTTCTCCAGTGTATGTGTACCCCTTCCCCAGTGTGTATCACCCCTGGAAATCCAAACCTTGCCTGCAGTAGATTGGGTGCCCTCTGTGCCCACCCAGTTGTTCCAGGATTTCTTCTGTCGTAGAATCATGGAATCACAGAATGCTTTGGGTTAAAGCTCATCCGCTTCCAGCCCCCTGCCGTGTGCAGGGACACTTTCCACTGGAGCAGCTTGCTCCAAGCCCCATCCAACCTGGGCTTGAACACTGCCAGGGATGGGGCAGCCACAGCTTCTCTGGGTAACCTGTAACCAGCTCCAATGTGATGTGGCCTTGCCCAGTGACTTGGTCAAAGTCCAGGACTTGGTGGCAGTTGGCACATGTGCTGCCAATGCAGTGAGCAACTCTAGGAGATCTGAGAGGAGGAGGTGTAAGACATGCTGCACTCTTCAATGTCTTAGCTCCTGTTGTAAAGCCGCTCACTGAGGCACCCACTCAGCTCTTCTCTCTTTCTCATTACTTTGGAGACAATAAAAGCAAAGTATTACCTGTTGGTTGTCAAGGTATCAAGCCTTGGAGGGGATTTTCTTCCCCTCTTTTTTTCCTCTTCCCAAGTAGTACCCTGTCTTGGGATTTTTAGACACTAATTGGATTTTTTTACTTACTGTTGCCAGTGTTACTCTATGAGGTGAATACGTGTGCATACCTGAATGCTGTGGGCAAGTTATACCTGTGCAGCTTAATACCTGCTCTTGCACTGATTCAGCCACATGAATCAGAACAGTACATCTATCTGAAGCAGTGTGTTAATCAATAGTGTATAGCACTCCTTGATGCAGTGGTAACATGGTCTAGTATGTGACACTGCTCTTTCATGTGTTTCTCTTTCCAATATTGTCATTAAAGTAAATCACAGCCTATGTGCTGGAGTTAATAGGAATTTTTATTACACATGCTCAAAGACATAAAATGGTTGCTAGTTCTTCCTTCTCTTCCAGCTATATCTGGTCCACTTAGCTGCCAGGATTGCCTAGAGGCTGTATAACCTGGATTACTGTTAGGATTTTAACAGGAAAGAATATATCCGTCAGTGACAGGGAAAGGCAAGAGAGTGAAAAAGGAGTGAAAGACTCCTCCAATGGGCAATGTCTCCTATGCAGGGCATATTAGTAGGCAACAGTGAGACAAGAATGTAGTTCAGAGCATGGGGGAGCTGTGTCTTGTTACACTTTAGAAGTAACAGTAGTAGAACTAACAATAATAACAACTTTATACAGGCAGACTGAGTAGCTGGAACTTGCCCCTACATTTGATGTTCCTGTGGAAGGTGCCACAAAACCTATATTGAGTGTAAACTGCCTGGCCCTAACTCCTAATTCAGTAGAGGAGATTTTCAGGTACAAAGGGAACGGAAACACTCAGGCTGGGTTATCCCATGTGTGCTTCATCCAGAGTGAAACTGCCAAGTTGTTGGCACCACTTCCCTGAATCCCCTGATCTTCCCTGTGCTTTCCGGGCGGATGCTGCCTCACCAGCACTGTAAAGGAACAGTGTGCTGTATGTTTGTGTGGCACATAAGGTAGCAAACCACTGAGGGTGCAATGTACCTTTCTCTGTGTTGCTGTACTTCAGCCATTCGTTATTCTCATCTTTTTTATCCTTTTCCTTTTTAATCTGTTCTGGAGTGAAGTGGGAGGTGGGTAAGCAGTGTGATACCCTGGCAACTGGAAGCTTGCATTGCTGATGGATTATTTGCATATCTTGTAAATAGGTAATCTTTTCTTCCCTTTCAAGGCGATGTGATTTAGTTGCAGAGAGATTAGGGGAGCTTACCAGAACTCATAGAGGAAGTTTGGTGTTCTGAGGCTTAAACCTTCATATCAGAAACATTACTTCCTCCTGTCTCGCCCTCAGCTTACAAGCAGCAGCAAAGCCTTGCAACAACAAGCACTCAAACCAATAATACGTATCCACACAAGGAGACTGTACCCCAGTCTAATAATATCTGTAATGACTTAGATGCAGGATATAGCTGGGGATTAATGACTAACTGGCATTAATGGGCCTCAGATCATCAACTGCTTCTCTGTTGGTCATTAATCCCCAGGAAATAGCCTGTGCTAAAGCTACTATTGCTTAATTAGAACATGGTTGACCAGTTGCAGTAGAGCACCTTCTGTGGCTTTTGGGGAATGAAAGGAGTATAATGTCCCTCTGAACCTGTTGAGTATGAGATGGATCTTCTGCTATGTGCAGGATGTATGCCTGTGTCTGGAGACAGAGTGCATCCTCAGGGTTAAGCTTCACATGAGGTTGGGTAGACTCTTGTCTCTTCAGCCTTGGACTCATTTTCTGGCTCAGGACAACCTTTATTCATTCCAAGACAGATAATTCTACATTCCTTTAGGGCTGCTGATAAGAGCTAAATGACAGTGAACTGTATTTTCTCAGAGATGGCCAAAGTGTATTTTTTAATGGAAAATACCAGTTTTAAGTCACCTCATTTACTGTAGTGCAATAGCATGGACTTTCCACATTTCATGTTTATTCATTCCATTTTTCTTGCTAGTCTTAGAGCCATAAGGGAAATATATTTCACCTGTAGTTTTCTGAAAAGAATAAAGAAGATTCAGTCCTTTCCTAGCTTGGATAAACATCCATGTAAATCCTCCCTAGCCTTAAGATATGGAAAAGGAAACTCCTCCTTTATGTTTTCAAAAATCTTTAACCTCTGTTCAATCCCTAGTTTCAAGAAGATATTGGTCATTCCTTCCACTACATCAGCCAGGTCAGTAGCAATATTAATCATTCATCACATCCCCAAACAGCATAAGCATAGCTGTTCATGCTAAAAATGGGATCCAAAGCCCAGTGAAAGCTTTCTGAGGTTTTCAGTGGGTTTGGATCAGGACCTAGAAACACCTGAATGTTGTGAATCAAGCTCCACAGTTTCTCCCACTCTTCACTGGGTATGAGACTTGGGCTGTCCATGGCATCTATTGCCATTAAGGTCACTCTTCCCAACCTAAAGGCTGATCTTTAGGTATGCAGGCCTGTACTTCTCTGCTTTTCATTATCCGTGAATAGCATTTAATGCCAAAACGGGGGGGGGGGGGGGGGGGGGGGGGGAGAGAAAAACTTTTTTTCAACCC
>JBCJKH010021240.1:12034-28436 GCA_039877255.1 Loriculus beryllinus | reverse complement strand
GTGGCCTCCTCTGGACTTGTTCCAACAGTTCCATGTCCTTTTTATGTTGAGGACACCAGAACTGCACACAATACTGAAGGTGAGGTCTCATGAGAGCAGAGTAGAGGGGCAGGATCACCTCCTTCGACCTGCTGTGAAGTTTGCACATGGAGCACAAATCCATACCAAAACTGCATTTAAGCAGAGATCCAACTCTGTTTAGATGTACTCTTATTTCCCCAGTTATTTTTAAACTAGTTTGGAAGCTGGCTCAGAAACTGGCAGTATCTGAAATCATGTTGGTGTTTTGAAACAGTATGATCAGTTTGTAAAGCACATGCTCTTGTGTAGATTGGATCTTGGTTCCTGCTCAGTTGAATTAGTTTCCAGTTAATTTCTAGCCGTTAATGTATTGCTGGAAGGGGGACAGGCCACTTTATGCAAAACGGTTGTTTTCCCCCTTCAGCTAAGGATTGGGCTTTGATTTATGGAACTGTTCAGGTGTAACACGGTGAAAGTGACAAAATTTGTCTGTCTCCTAAGGCAGTGGAGGTCTTGCCCTAGTATGTGTCACACGCTTAACTCAGATCCCTGCAGACACCTTTGCACTGAATTTATCCGGATGATGCTGGAATCCAGTCTTTGTCTTCTAGCAGAAAGCACTTTCCTCAATAGCAAAATTCCCATGATTTCTGCTTTCAAAGTAACTTTGTGTTTAGCTATGGGTTTCTGTTTGAGGATCAGGGTTCAATTGCTCCATGTCAGGCTTCCTGAGCCAGAATCCCAGAAGATTACAAATCATAAAATCATAGAATCACAGAATGGTTTTAGGTTGGAAGGAGGCTTAAAGAGCACCTGATTCTAACCCCCTGGTACTAGACCAGGTTGTTCCAAGCCCATTCCAACCTGGCCTTGACCACTGCCAGGGATGAAGCATCCGCAGCTTCTCAGGGCAACCTGTGCCAGTGTCTCACTGCCCTCACAGGAAAGAACTTCTTCCTAACATCTAATATAAATCTACTTTCTTTACAGTTTAAAGTCGTTACCCTTTGTGGTACAAAGCAGTGCATAGGAATGCAGGTTGGAATCCTTTGTGTTCCATTGCCTTGTGTTTTACGAAGTTGCGATTGAGTCAGTACTAACTCCCAAATTTTCTGCTCTGTGGGGTGGAAAATTCACTACTTAATTATGTTGTGGTGCCAGTACCAAAACTTTCCCCTCCTTCTGCTAACAAAGTGGTGATGGGAATGACCCAGATAACACTTTCTTTGACAGAGAGGTGGTTCTTGGGTTGCTTTTCTGCTGTTTCCTGAACTAAGCATTCTGCTGATAGGCTTTTTGCTGTTCTCCTTTTTGTAGAAGACTGGCAAAGCCCTCCCCTTCTTTGAACATCTCAATGTGAAAGTGGTTTTTAAAAAAGTGTGCTCAAGAAGTAGCAGACTGGACCGGGAGCAGATATAATATGGGTGTGAATCAGGCCTCTCGCAACAAAGGCTGGCTTCTTGTCTTTCTAACCCCCACCTCCTTTTCTGGGTTAAATACAACCTCAAATTTGGATAAATATAGGATTTTTTTTACCAAATTTGAGTACCATATGATCTGCCTCCTCATGTTCCCTAAGCCCTTTGCAGGAGAAGAGAACTGTTTGTGGACAAAGTCTGCTAACAAAGTTGTGGGTGGAAGGAGGACAAAAACGTACGTGAAGAACCACATATTTTCACTGGACTTACAAAACAAGTGGCAGTTTGTTTTCCAGATAAAGGCACATTTGAGAGGAAAAACCTGAACAAAGTTGAGAGGTTTTTGGTGATTTTTTCTTAGGTGTCACAAAAATTCTTGTCCAAAATAAGAAGCATTGAGGCTTGTAAGCATGTACTTTTTAAATATGAATATGTAACAGGCTGAATCCCAGGTGAGCCATCATGACACACAACAGAGGATCCTTTTTTCAGGAACCTAAAGGTGAGATTTCAGTGAAGGGAAACATATTCTGCCATCTGGGGTTTTACAATTTCCTTTGGTACAGCTAATCTTGTTGCCATGCAGGAAGTCCAGTGTATGTCAAAACAACCTGAGTTAGGTGAAACCTTTGAATTAATGAAGACCCATATCAAAACTCATGAAAGATTAGTGCTTCTGTGCTCAGACAGGGTAAAGGAAGGCTGAACACTGCAAAAAATTCTTGCATAAAATGTTGAGAATATTTTCTAGATTCTTTTTTTTTTTCTTGTGTTTTTTTCCTATTTCGTTAGCAGCCAAGGAGCTGGTCTAATTGCCTGCTGTGCTGACAAAAAGGGGTTTCCTCTCCCATTCACTAATGTATTCTCCCTCCTCCTTATCCTCCTTTTTTCTCTTCATTGGATCTGAAACTCATCTGCTCACAGGTTATGCTCACTACCAACCAAACATAGCTTGAATTACTTTTCTTCCTCTCAGTTTATTTTTTGGTGGATTTAGTGGGTAGCTTGGTATACAGTTTGAGGACTGGTTCCAGTGGGCCAAAGAAGATGTAAAGTGTGTGGCTCTGCAGAGCAGGACGTAGTGGCTCTTGTGATTGCAGCAAGCTGTTAGGTGAACTCAGCACATAAAATTCCCCACAGATTAAGAGAACCGTGCACCCATGTAATTGTTTCCTTTGGGGTTTGAATTGTGCAAAACAAGCCTTGCCACCACATGGTGTTTGTATTCAAACCTTGCCACCCTTTTGCTTTCATGTGAGAATTGAAAAGAATACTTCGCAAAGTGAAAAGCTATCTGCACTATTGTTTTGGCCTAGAAATTCAAATATGACAGCTAATAAAGGACGAGGATTTTTGCTTACCTGATGAATGAAAAAAGGCAACAAAAAAACCAAAACCAACAAACCAAAACCAACAAAAGCTCTAAACTCAAAATCCTTCATTGTAATTTTTTTCTCCTTGTTTCAAGACTTTATGAGGTGGAACTTGTAATTTTCCCATTGATCAAATTCATGGGAGTGAGTTTTTCAGCTTTTACTGTCTTCAGAGACAGTAAAAAATTTTGGCTTTTTCTCAGTTGCTAATTAGGAAGACTGAACTTTTCTAAACCTATCTAGCATTTTTAACTCAGCTTTCCTAAACTAGCTGAGTTAGTACTGTTATCAGTGCTGTTCTTTTTCTTTAAGCCTGCTGTTCAAAGACAAAGCTGGAATTTGTGCCTGCTTTTCTCATCGTTTAAAACCATCCCAGTACCACTGACCTTGCTTTGTGCCCATAGCTGTGAAAATCAGCTGTGAAAATCAGCTGACTGTCCAGTCATCATAAACCCTAGAAACACAAGTTAGAAAGGGGTGAATAGCACAGGCCTGGAAAACAGGCTTAGGCATCCTGTACTGGAGCAATAAAATTACAGTTCTGGGAAGACTGTCTTAAACATAATGCAAATGCAAAGAATACAGTACCCAATATATCGTGAAAACAGGACCTTGCACAAGAGGCATGATACTAGTCATTGATTCCATTTATTCCTGGATGCAATTCAAAGAGGTGGCTTGTTCTACGGAGCACGATTTGTCACGCAAGATGGTGTAATTCACACCATGGTTGGGAGAGAGACTAAGCATGATATTTCTAGGGAAGGATGTAAGCTGTTGCAGTCTTGTACTCAGTGAAGAAATGATTTATTGTTGAAATTCAGCCTTATTTGTTCTCTATTTAATTATTTCCACTTTTTTCTCTTAGGGCGGTATCGTGCCTTAGCATATTTTTCCTGGTATTTCTCTGTATATAGTTTAAGAGCTGAAAAAGAGTCTAATTTTATCAAGCCTGTTGCCTTCAGCTTTTGAGTCCTGGCAGCCCCCTGCTTTTTCCATTTTTTTCCCCTTCTGCTTCTCCAGTACTCAGTACTAAAACAGCCATAGCGTTGGGATCTACTCAAAAACCCTTCCAAGGGTCCCGTGTATGTACAGTTTACATTTTGGCTTGTGGAAATAACTTCGAGTACTTGTGATCACAGGGGTTTTTCAGCCCACCTTGAGGATCTGCAACCCTGCAAATATGAGGCATGTGTTGTTGCCTCTGCTTTCCTGCAGCTACTGACTTAATCCTCACCATCACCATGTTCCCCCCGAGTGAATTTGACTTGTACTTAAAGTGATTATAACGTACACTTACAGCTGTGTATTGGTTCTTCTAGTTTAAGGTATTTAACCTTTTTTTCCCCCCCTTCCTCTGTCCTCTAGGCTCTGTTTTGGATATTATAAAGCACATTGTGGCCAAAGGAGAGCACAAGACTGGTGTCTTGGATGAACCCTGTATAGCCACAATCCTTAAGGAGGTGCTGGAGGGGCTGGACTACCTGCATAAAAATGGACAAATCCACAGGTATTTTTCTTTTTAAATTGCTTTTTTTTTCTTCATATTTATCCTGAAATATGTGTCACATAGTAGATGAGCACATGCAGTCTTATCCCATAACCGTGAGGACATGCAGTGAGGAAACTAAAGGTGGGGAGCTTAATCAAAACTCAGAATTCATGTCTGTATAGTTGCTACTGCTTTGGGATATACTATGACTAGGCCAAGTTTGTGTAAACTTTCAGGTATTGATAGTTCTGGTCTAGAGAAGCTCTTTCCAAATGTCTGCATCCCACTGCAAAGTGTGGTTGTTGGAGCTAGATAACTTCAGCTGGTTTTGTGTCTTGCAGAGCTGCAAATTGGCAAGAGTTCTCTATAAGAAGTGTTGAGCAATTTAAAACAGAGCCTTTCAAACCCTGCTCTTTATTTTCTTTGTTTCAAGGCTAGCTGCAAGGTCAGCATAATGAAATTTAAATTTAGGTAATTTCATTAAAAAAAAAAGAAACAGAATTAGTGGAAAAAACTTCTTTTGTAGGCAAAGCCCAGTTAACTAATAGCCTGTGATTTGATGGATCACTGAAATGTTTGGGTTTCTGTGCTGCTGTGTTGTTTGGGAGTTATTTTTTTTAAGCCATGTTTTCCTCTCCCCTGCTGTCAAGGTGTGGTGTAGCTCAGGAAAAGAGGATACTAAATCAGTGGTTTCTGCTGTTAAAAAGAATGAGACTTGCAATCCTAAATATGTGCTGAAAATAGAATATACCACTTGTGGGTAATATACATCATCCCAGTCACAGCCTGCTGCTGGGAACAACGGCCTTTTCTTTCTTGGGAATTTTGTGAGCTTGGCTGCCTTCTGGTACAATGCCATTATAAGCATTGCTGCTGTTGGAGTATGTTTCTGTTCTCTTATGATAGCTGCACTAGGAGAGGTGACTTTTCTTGCCAAAATGTTATTTTAATTTGAAAATGCAATAAGTATTTATTTCATATTTTTAGTCAAACTGATTGGCTTTTGGGGGTTGTTTGGGGTTAAAAAAAAGGAAATGGTTAGAAACAGTTCTAGTGGAAATTCTTTCTCTGAAAGAAATCTCTAATTTCAGTTTCCAGTCTCCATTAAAATTCTGGTTTAACAAGAACAGTTATCTTCATTGAAAACAGTTTAGATTTCATAGCTGGTTGCTTGACTTTGGCTTTTAGAGATAAGGCTTGAAGCAGCTTTGAGAGTTTAAAGTAACAGACCAACTTACTTGCTGAGTACATAGCAATTTATCACCCTTGCCGTAACTTAAGTGGTAAAATCAT
This sequence comes from Loriculus beryllinus, assembly GCA_039877255.1. Classification (NCBI taxonomy): domain Eukaryota; kingdom Metazoa; phylum Chordata; class Aves; order Psittaciformes; family Psittacidae; genus Loriculus; species Loriculus beryllinus. The sequence goes on along the minus strand of JBCJKH010021240.1, from coordinate 22,839 downwards.
GTTCATCTGTGACTTGCAGTTGAACTGAATCATCCGAGCAAATCATCTCGTGGTCTAACAAAATAGAAATATATATTTTAAAGCAGCAGTAACCTGTTAAATCTCAGTTTTTCTGAAGAGGTAATATAATGATTTATGTATTGGGAGAGTTGATTCTTCACTGACTTGCTGTAAGGAGGCAGGAAAACTAGTGGTAAAGATTCTAGAGGATATATTCATGTGTGGGCTTTTGTGAGTTTATTTTTTGTTTTTACATGGCACTCAGCAAAAATCCGATGTTCACAAGTTCAAACCGCTTGGTCTGAAGAAGCTGTGATTCATACTGAATCAGTCCGAAGCAGGCTGAACCAAACCTGCTGTGACCGTTCTTGTCCTGCTTATTGAAGCATTTTGCCCATATTTAGGAAACTTCAGTGGAGAAATCAAAGCTGTGTTGTTACTGCAGCTTATGGTTGTAGTTGTGTGTCAGCTGTTTTGCATGTGTTCCATCCTTGTATTTTGGGGTGCTTTGACAATTGTGTAAAGTTTTGTCAGAAAAAAGCATTTGGATTTCCTCATCACGCTGGGGCATAGTGGTCTGGGAAATTTGGAGAAGTGGTAATAGTCATGATACAGAAGGAAAGTTGTGTAGTTTCCTGCATGTAATGCAAAGGAAGAGTTTTTAACTGCTGGCAGAAAGCAGGCGACATGTAAGCCTTTGAGGGATGAAACATGTTTCCTTAATAGAGTTAATAATGCTGTCTTACATTTACACAGATGTGTGTACACTGCTGAGAAAAACACAGAAGTTTAAAGTTGTAGTGCAGATGGGACCTTTCCTTATACATAGGAAGATCTGTTTGGTTTTCCCATTTTGCTCAATGCTAGGGGTCATAATATTCTTCATGCCTGATGGAAAAGGCAGGTGGAAATCTTGCAGTTGTGCCAGAGATGCTCTAAGAGGAAGCGTTTAAAGTAACTAAACTTCGGTCCTCTGGGTCAGCTTAAAGTATCTGGCTCATAAAGAAATCACATCAGGTGATAGCTGAAAGGCTGAATATAATGTCTGTGATATGAGGCAGCTGGCGTTGGAGTGAACTTCAGGCCAGAGCAAGGTTGGCTGTGAAGGGTCAAAATTGAAGGGCTTTAGTTAGACCTGGAACGACAAGCAGCGATCCAACAAAGTGTTCAGGTGTTTACACTAAATATCCCTAGTTTGTATTACAGTTAGGAGAGAATGAGGATGTAGAGTTAAATACGCAGTATGGGTGACTGAATGTAATTAGCACATCTGAAGTTAGACAGCCAGCCTGGTGGTAAAGCCCAAAAGATGAATATCTGGACCCCAATTTAACTTTGTGGCTGCTGTTAACCTGAAGTGGGGACAGCTTCTAACTGGTGTGAATCACCAGTAAGATCAGAGGACAAATGTCTGACAGTGTTGCTGCTTGATGTTTTTAAGTTGTGTGTAATTTTAAATGGGTAAATTAAGTTAACATGTAGAAAACTGGCTTAATGAAATTCTGCTGCTGCTGCTGGATCTTACTCTCCGTAAGCCTGCCTTGAACTTAATGGCACTTACAATTAAGATCTGGGGAGCTGGCTTCATATGGAAGTGTAAATCCATACTTTGGACAGGAGAATAGCTTGCCAGTATTCTGTAGAGCAGAGTAGAAAGCAAATACGTAGTAAAGACTTAAATTATATTTTTTTTTCTGTTTTCTTTCTAATCAACAGCCAGAGTGAGGCTGAGACTTGAATAGATGCTCTTATTCAGCAACAAATGGTTCAGTCTCTCACATTGTCCAAAGCAATGTTTTTTTTGCTTCCATCTTGCAAAGGCTGTTAGAAACAGTGTCTGAGACCTTGCAGAAAAGACAAAGGAGGAGGCAGGATCATTTTTATTTTCATGAAACACTCTATACCAAGGTAACAATTACAAATGATCCCCATCTCCCTTCAAAGTCATTGCTGTCTCCCATAGCTTGGAGTTGGCAGCTCTCTGCCTTCAGTTTCATGTGCCTGTCTGTGGCCGCCTCTCCTGTGCCATCTGCCGCTGTCCCAGTGTTTCTGTGTAACACAGTGGTCCCAGTGACAATTTGAAATCCCAGTGATCTGTCTGGTGGTAAGTGAGTTGAATACCTGGGTGCCAGCCAGTGTGCTGAGGACGGAGGGCCAGGCTCAGGAACCTGCGGATGAACTGTCCCGCAGGAATCTGCGTGGACACATTTTTAAATGGATGTTGAGCAAGACTGACATGCTGTGAGGGGTCAGTCCTGGGCTAATCTTGTCTGGGTGACACACGGGGTGTGTGTTGCACCTTTTCCCCATTTAGACTCTGGATTCCTCTGTGTATTTGGGGATTAACAGGGTTTGATAAATGACTTGGAAATAAGACTAAAGCTAAGCCAATCCAAGAGGTTTTATTGCTTAAAAAGACTTGTTGGACGGAAGTTCAAGGCTCTCAGGTGCTGCTCCTTATGGCAGTCTGACAAATGAATCGTGCTGATTAACTGTTACAAGGTCTCTCTGTCTTTCTCCCTATTTTTATCTCTGGGCTTATCTTCTGTTCATGATTAGCTGTTGTGTAACTGAATATTTTAGTTAGCCCAGGTGAAATGATGCACTGGTCCAATGTAATCAGATTCTCCTATTGCAGCATAATAAATGTGATACTTGCATGCTTTTTTGTAAAAACAGAAAAGCTTAGAGAAGTGGATTAGGGTTGCATGTCTTAAAATATTAGCATGCCTGTGATCCAGCTATTAATTTGTTTGCTGCTCTGCTTCTAAGGGGGTGAGAAGAGCAACAACACATTTGATATGCTGAGTTAGATCAGTTTATGCCCCCATACAGAATGTTTTGGTGTCTTTTCAAAATCAGTTTTCTGCGTGTGGGGCAGCAGGGTGCCATGGCAGCTCTTTGAATGTGGCTTTGGAGAGACCCTGGAAACAATATTCTTGCTGTGGTTTTATGCCAAATATATTAGCTTATTTTATTTTGGATCTTAGGGTGGTTTTGACAGAGTATCAAAGTTTATTTGCCTGCCTCTTCTACCTAAATTAAGACAAAATAACTTCTGAAAAAAGGATGTCTATATGTGAGCACATCCACATCACCAAGGCTTGCTTGTGGGGTTTTGCAGGAGCCCTCCTCCAGTAGCAAGTTTCAGATTTAAGATGAAGGGGCTGATGGATGTATTTTGGCAGAACTCATCTATCCTGCAAGATTCAAGCTTAATTTTCATGTAGCTGAGTAATGCATTGATAGCCGTGCTGGCAGGTATTGCGGTTGAACTGGATTCCAGTGTGCCTCTGATCAGTTTGTCTGAAAAACTGTAGGGTTTTGTTTCTGTAGCAGTACTGTAGGAGAACTTCACAGTCCTCCTCTCCACAGTCTTTTGGGGAGTGTGTTTTGGAACTGAAGTCTGGCAGAGGAGGATTGAGGAATGGATTACGGGATGTGGAGCCTTTCACCTCTAATTACCAGTTTGATTTTTAGGTCAGTAAAGGACACTAGTAGTTTGAAAACTAACTGTTGCTCAGCTGTGGAAAGCAGAATTTTATATTCAGAGAAGTGTACTTTGGTCTCCCTTATAGTACAGGGAGGGCAGAAGCAACTTTTGGAGGTAGTTATTAATATAAATTTTAAAGCTTTAATTTGGAAACAGTTCAGTAGCCACAACAATAGCAATGTTACTATTGGGTGTTTCAGTGGGAAGGAAGAAGAGTTGCTGCCCTGGGTTGTACTGGGCGATTTGTTCCCACAAATAAGGACCTTGCTGCGCAGTTATCAAGGGTCCAAGAACCACTGAATCTCCAGGCTCCGTCCACAGCGGTCAGACCCGAGTGTATTGTGCTGGTGTAATGAACCAGTATGTTCTCCTGGTGGCTGCTTCTTCTACTGCATCATCCAGAAATTCATTGTTTAAAAAAAGCCAAGTTTCCCTGTGGTTGCAGATAGAAAATGTGAACCAGATGTAAATCCCAGATCTGCAGACAGCCAGAAACAATAGCTCCTGTGGAGATAGTTTTCCTTGAAGTGGCTAAACACTCTGCTCTGAAGCCCAGAAACCTGGCAGCTAGAACTGATGGTAAATATCACTGCTGAAGAAAGCACATGGATGCTGGGGGCCTGACAGTGTCTGTCCCCATGTCATTCTCCTCAGATCCAGGTGTTGTCTCAACTTTGTCACTGGCTGTCTGCAGTTACTCAAAGTAACTTTGAATTAGTCAAAGGGAAAACCAGCTTTCTGGTACAAGTATTATGCACTGCATTAAAAGGGAGGTGTGTTTTTAGGTTTCTCTCCTCGTAGCATCTCTCCACCAGTAGCTTAAATCATTGGTGTTCATCCTTTCTACTCTGATGCATCAAGTGAATTACTAACTTCAAAAAGATGGCTTTGAATTTTATTCCCTGTTGCAGACTTTTCTGGCCTTCATAGGTCCTGAAAGCTGCATGTGTGGAGATGTCTTAAGCACTTATTCAGACCACTGCAGTCTTTTTATTCGTGTCTTACCCTAAAGCATGAGAAAAGGTCACTTGTTAAGCTTGTGTGGTAATGTATTAAGCACACTTGAAAATGTTGCAGGGCTGCATCAGGAATTTACTTTTTGCATGTTTTCTAGATCAGATATCCTGTCTTGCAGAGTTCTTATAAAATTTGAACATTAAAAAGGAAAACTCAATACTTTCAAAAATGGAAGTGAGGCAAAACTTGCATGCATTCAGGACAACAGATAGAGAAATGCCACACAGAAATCTTATCATTTTCTGGCAACCTGGAAAGCGCCACCAAGTTAGACTTGTGAGTGCCAAGAGTACTGTTTCCATAGCACAAATCCCTGATTTTATAACCACTTTCTCAGTTTTATAGGAATAGCTGAATGGAATAAGGAGGCCTTTCCTCTTCATATGCTGGCCATGCTTAAAACTGTCATTTTCTAGATTTTGGAGAAGGAGGCTGAGCTGGTAAGGCTCAAGAGACTGGTTGCCTCAAGATTCAAGTCTCACGGTTCTGGTTGTCTTGAATTTCTCCTTCTGTGTCATGGTGCAGGCATTGCTGGGCAAGAGCTGTGTGTGGCTTCGTAGATAGGGATGGTTTTTGGCTGCGTAGGGCAATGCCTTGGACCTTGTGTGTGTATAGATACACATACCAGTTCTCCAGAATAGTGGTACTTACTCTCTTTTGGAAATTTAGACCTCTTCAGTTGCCCTATATAGAAACTTTTGGGCCTTGTTTGATCCAAGTTGATTGTGTGTTTACTGGAATGAACTTTATTCTATCCGTCATGACATGGGCAGGGCATGGAGATGCATGTACCCCTGGCTTTCATGTTTCTTCTGCTACCTGGTCCATCTTGTACTCAAACCGGGCAGATGTGCACGTGGTAGTTTTGGGAAAATTCCTATTTCTGCGCATCCTAGGAATGTGGTTTAGCATGCAGGAGATACCACAGCTTGGTGGCGTGCATTACTAGTATTGCCACATGAAGCATGCCCACCTCCTTGCACGTTAAATAACTTGACATGAAACACTGAAATAAGGCCACATTATAACTTGACTATTTCTCTCTGTTACCAATGACTAAGGCAGGGCCTCCCAAAAACATCTGGTCCTCTGGGGGTAGGAGGCAGACCTTTTGACTCCACAACTTGCTGTGCACGTTGCTTTTTATGCAACAGCTGTTAAAGAAGCTTTGTGCCTTGTCCCCACTGCAGTTCTTAGGAAGTAGGCTCAGGAAATGGAAGTGCTGGATAGATGAATTTGTGGAAGAAATCGTGGTACATTTTTAGTGGCTGTGCAATGATACAAAAGCTTGATTTTTAAAGCCTGCTGGGCAGGGTCCTTTCCTTGTGGAGGAGACAAGAAAAAACTGAAGCTCTGATTGAGCAGGGGAAACTTTAAAACAAGTGGTGTATGAGGTTATTGATGCAGATTCTTTTGCATTGAGTGCTGAAGGCCTGAAGCTTGTGAGAAGCCAGAGCTTCTTGGCAAACCCTCCTTGCTGTAACCTGGTATTATAGCAGTGATGTGCATTGAGGTATGAGGTATGAGAAGTAGGGCTATGAGCGTTGGTATGATTAGATTGTCTCCATGTTGGGAGACAGGGCTAGTGTTTGTAGCATTTTATTATCTGTCTGAAGGAGCTGATCTATCTGAAACCAGTTTTTTAAGGTTTTTTTTTTTTTTTTTTTAGCTGGAGCAACTTTCCCTACAGTCATACGCAGTTGAGGTTAGTTGAGCACTGATGCTGGGCTGGTGGCATGGTAGTGGATGGGAGGTGAAATCCACAACAGACAGGATCTGTCATTGAACCACACTTCCTTTTAACCATTGCTAGGCTTGTAAGCGCGTGGGAAGAGAAGGAATTAATGAGTGCAACACCATCAAAGGCAAAGTTGGCACAGGAGCAAAAAGCGTAAGCTGGACGTAATTTGCTGAGATAAAGGAAAGTTGCAGGCAGTGAGATAAGTGACTGTGTGACAGACAGAAATGCAGTAAGTGTTGTGACACAGTGCTTGCTGTATCGCTTCTTGTCAGAGACTCACAGCGAGTTAGCTCAAGGTCTGCAACTCTTTTACTGCTTAAGCATCTTTTTAGCCCCTGGAGCTACTCAGGTAACTAAGATGACAGACTGAATTTCAGGAGGATGTTGTGCAGCTTGGTTTGGTGAGCTGTCCTTTGTCTGAGCTGACAGAGTGGCTTAACCTAAACTGACACAAATTCGAGTCATAATTTCCTGGACCTCGAACCCTCTACTTAAAAAAGCAGTCTGCTTGTGCAGCATTGGAGAAACAGCATACAAACAGGAGGAACTGTACTTAGTAAGTGCATTGAGGGTCCTCTTAAAGATGGTTTATGTTTAGGTAAAATAAAGTACAATGGGGGATTAATTTATGAGCCCTTACTGATGTTTCTGTTTGCTTATGACAGGAGACTGGATGTGGTTATCTGTCCTAAGAGGTCTCTTCACTGTGCTGAGTGTAATCTGCCTGAATGTTAAGGGTAGGGCATGAGGAAAACAAATACTCAATATACTCCTGTAGCTTGCCTTGGTGGAAGTGGACAATCATTTCCTGTAGGCTTAGTCTGTTTACCCCTCTGCAAAGCCATAGTCTGGCAGTCCTTCAGCCTTTCAAAGCCCTGCTTTATGCTGCTTAAAAGAACCAAAAGGAACTTTTTAAAATTCCTAATAACACTGGATTGCTCATCTAACTTTCTCCAGTCATTAAAATGGCAGTTAAAAAGCCCTAGGCTACCTACCTATCTAGCCCTCATAAGGTTGGGGCTTTAAAAATGCCTTTACTGTTTATGAAACTCTGAGGAAGTCATGAGCTTCCTTGCTGGCATTTAGCTCCTGTACTGAGCTTTCACCATGGCAGAGCAGCTCAAGAGAAGAGGGTGGCAGCAGTCTCTGTGCTTCGCTGATCCTGAGCAATAAAGCATGTCACTGGGCTGGTCCCCAGCTGTAATTTATAGCAGCCTGGCTGTTGCCGTTGGTCTTGGCTTCCAGTGGCCGCAAGGGCCTGCTGAGATGGCTGTGGATGAGCAAGGATGAAGCAAGCTGTGGACTTGGCCCTCTTTTTTCCTGCGTATGCCTGCCTCAGCAGGGAGGCTGGAGAGAGGAGTGTGGAAACGGCTTTGCCAGCTCTTTGCAGTTGGAAGACCTTCAAGCTCTGGGAGATGTTCCCAGCTCCGGCTTTTAAATACAGCACTGTAACAGACAGCAGTTGTATCTCACCCGTGAATTTGGGACTTAAGGCTCAACCCTGTGGCATAAAACATTGGTACACACAGCTTTTCTGAGTAGGAACAGGAACCATAATAATGCAGCACTCCTAATACAGTTGTCCTGAGTGGCTTCTCTTGTGTTGTATTAAGTGTGCTGGATTTGAGGGCATAAAAATACTCTGCTTGCATGCTCCAAACCCTGTTTCTGCTTTGCTGCTCTGTCTCAAATGTAAAGCTCGTGGTATAGCCAGTTTTTTTATAACTTGGCTTAGACGGGAGAGGGAAGAGGTGACATAGGTAACAACATGCCATTGAATGGAGAGAGTAATGTTTGGTAGTAGAGAGAGAATACTGCTCATTTGGTGTCTCATGTCACAAATTGCTTGATATTTAACTGTGTGTAGAGATGTTGTTTTGGAAGTATTTTGCAAATTACTCAGGACAATGTCAACTCCAGTAATTGATTGCATTCAGTATAAATATTTTGAGTTATTCATTACCAGTACCATAAAACAGTAATTCTTGTATCTTACACCTTCTCTGTTTTTAAATGATACTTGGAAGGACCAGTCATTCCTCCTTCCTGCCAAATTATGCACTGTGGAGTTCAGTCCATGAAAATTTATTGTTGCACTTGATGTAAATTGCATCTAATGGGCAGATGACTCATGGCTGTGCTGACAGCCAACATCACATCCTAAAGGCACATAAGAGCAGGTTGGAAGCAAAAGCATAATAAACAAGGCTTATCTCAAATTTCCCTTTCATGTGAATTTTCTTCTCACTGCTAGGTTACACAAGTCCTGGGATTCCATTGTTTGCTCAGGTCACTTGTATCGTGGTTATAGTGGCCTTAAATTGTCCTAGCTATTATTCCCAATGACTTTTGAACACAAGCAAAGTGAATCCTTTTTGATTTCCAAGTGATATTAAGAGGTTTACTTAAGCAATAACTTAACATGCTTCATTGCTTTTCTTGCAAACATCAGTTCTTTTAAGTCTGTAATAAGCTTCACAGTGTATGCCAGGATCACAGAATTGCAGCTGGCTATTGATAGTACTGCTCTCCATTATGGATCAGCAAGTCTTGCTCTTTCCTGTAGTGCAATGACAGTCGCTATATGGCAGTGCCGAGGATCGAGGGCTATGGGTGAGGGTGGATCTGATAATTTAGTAGGATTTGAAGGACTTGTGTAAGCTTTGTATAGGGGGAGCAAGCCACTAAATTTGAGTTCCTGTAGTTCCCCCTCTACCGAGAAAATAACTGGAGGAGGTGGGAATGCTGCACTCTGAACATTGACTTCCTGTGCTCCCAAATCTCCTGTAGCTGGATGCTTGGTTGCAATTTGTTGGATCGGGGGTCAGTTTTGGTTATATATCACCTAATGCCTATGGCCCAGCCCTCACCTGGAGGTGTTAATGTGATGTAACTAGTGGGTTAGCATTTGGTCACACTGGGAAGCTAAACCAGTTTGGAATGCAGATGAAGAGGGGTTTCTGCCCTGCTGTGAAACCTCTCAAGGCTGATGTGGAGAATCCAGCTTTGCACTGGAGCAAGTCCAAACCCCTCTCTTCAACTCTGGTTATGAAGTGCAAGGTAAATAAAAACATAATTGTTATTTTGCAGAAGAACTCTTGGGGCCTTTAGAAGAGAGGAAGATGACAGCTATGGAGTGAGAATATCCGGAACTACAATGGCATTTGTTAAGCTACTGGCAAGGAAAAGTTTATTGCAGCCTTCTGTAACTTCATTTAAAAAGTTATATAATTACTGTTTATGCTACAGCCTAAAGCTGCTTCCTGTTTCCAGTATAGTAATTATGCCAGAGGCACACCATTTATTCAGAGTGTATCAGCTCAGGATATGACCATTACCACATTAATAGGAAGTACCTTCAAATTGTTATACTTGGCAATACCTGTATCCTGGAGTAACAAATTTCTCGCCATTCAGCTTGTGAGTTTATAAGCATCTCCTGATGTGAATAAACAGGAAAGCACCATTCCTTGCTCCCCCCAGATCATTGCTTTAAATGCAGTTAATTAATCTATGATCTGTGTTCACCCAGTGTTACTGCTGCTTGATATTTGCCTGGTGTTATTGCAGTGGGTGACACAATACAAATACGCTGGGATGAGGAATGGGAAAGCTGGAAGTTGCCTCTGTAGTACAGTGACTCTAGAACAGAGTCAGTGTACCCAAGCAGTTTGCTGCCTATCATTTTTGCTGCTCTGGGGTGGAGTATACCAGACTGGGGTGAGTAATGGCCTTTACAAAGGGTTGATCACCAGGAGGAAATGCCACATGAAGTGGTGATTTAATTCTGTAACTTGACTTGGATATTTGACAGTGGGTGGTGTTCGCCTCCCAAATTTCTTACTGCAGTAACAACTTGTTTTAATTTTTTGAACCAGCTTGAAGCACTATATATACTGACTTGTTTCCAGTGTGAATACATGTAAATTTTAATTAATCCAAGCTGAAGTTAAAAAGAAAAGGCTCTGCATTAAAGGAGGTTAAGGGCCTGGAGTCCTTTCGCTCTTTTTTCCTATGGGATTCAATCTGAGTGCTTGTTTCACTACTTCTTGCACTCAAAGCTGGCACAGCTTGCTCTGTTGTGGTAGGATGGTCTGGTGGTACTGAATGTCTGCTGCTTTTTGGCTTTTTCTTGCTACGTCAGTGAAACCTGCCTGAGTTTTTGTGGACTCTGAAGCACAGGGTGCTTGAGACCTTATCCTTAGTTCTGCTTAAAAACCTCCTTGGCACTTCCTTCACTGCTGATTGTGGTTTGCTTTGCGGGGAGGGGTTGGTGAGCTGCACACACTCTCATACTGGCAGAGGAAATTTGGAAAGGCTGTGTACAATACTGCGTGGCCCAGCTTAATGGGGAAACACTCCAGCATCATGGGCTCCTTGGAGTACAGATGAAAAAGGAAATTACGGCTACTTGCGTCCATCTTCAGTAAGAGGAACAATAACCTTGGTGCATGCTATTCCTTTCCTGTAACCTGGAACTGGCAGGCAGCTTTGAAAGGGCCTTGTGTGTCCTGGCTGTCACAGGAGGACTGACTGTCTAGATAAAGATTTCCA
>JBCJKH010021234.1:0-22673 GCA_039877255.1 Loriculus beryllinus | reverse complement strand
CCTTCACTCATCTCAGACATGAGGAGTAACCCATAGATTAACCCTTTTACTAAATAGGAGTTCTTGTTATTTACCGTTAAAAAGATGAAATTGATCCTTCCCTTTTATGCTTTCATATTAGAGAGCTCATACTGGTTTATTTGCATAGAATATATGCAATTTGTCATTTATGTTACCAAGCATAGCAGAATGTCAAATGCAAGTTGAGATGTAAAAAGTACAGTGGGAAGATCTGTACATAAAACAATAGCCAGGTCTTTCAAAAGACATAAAGATGAAAGAGTAACTCCAAAAACTTACATCTGTGTTAGTGCAAAAGCAAAGAAAACTGTTACAGCCTTGATCAGTTCTTTAAACAGTCTCTTAGCATTTCCTCATGCAGTCATGCAGTGGCAGTTGTCTGAGGATATTTTTATATGGACATTTGTTCTCAGAAAGCATTAAAGTCAGTGACTCTCCTCCACCAGTTTGAGATACCCTAAGTAAAAAATGACTTTTCATATCATCAGTGTGTGAGTCCTTAACTATTTGCTGTTTGGTACCTGTGATTAATGTCATCATGTCTACTAATAATTAATTGCCTGATGTTACGTGGAAATTGCCAAGGTTTTTCTAGCTCATGCAAAAAGAGGTTGCTTTATAAAAAAGCTTTTTGAGTTGTTGGGATATTTTTAACAAGCACTGACACTTTTTTTTTTTTTCAGTGTCTTCTATTTTTACTGTACCGAATGTAAGATTACAGCCAGAGACTGGAGAAAGCATGAGAGCCTTTGGAAAAAACAATAATTATGGCAAAAGTGTATCAAACAGCAAACACTGAAGAATACCTGTATTCACAGCTGATAATGCGGGTAAGACATGATAACTGGAAGGTATATCTTTGAAAATACTCTTTAGTTCTCTTTAGAGGTACAAAATATAACATTCAGCTGCACATTTCTTAAATTGTTCATGTTCAGGCAGATAATCTGGTTTTGCAGTATAATTGTCAATATGAGGAATGTAAGTTCCTAGCCTTGTGGGCAGGATGAGTGTCACTGACAGGTTGAAAATACAGCAGAAATTGGTGCCAGCATATTAAACACTAGGTTGCCTTTAATTTGGACTTATATTTTTTCCCCTGCTAAGATAGAGAGGATAAAATGCCTCTTGCCAGTTCTGTTGTTAACTTTGGGGCAAGGACAAGAAATTATTCATTTAGTAGGTTTGGTAGCCCTGATAGCAGAAAGATGTTCTTCATGGAGACAGGAGTGCTGTCATGTTAATGAATTTGATCTCTTATCATTGGGTCTACTAGAACTGGTTTTGTTCTGGATGACTTTCATTCAATACCCCATCTTTTTAACCATAGTTATTCAACAGTGAAATAGTGTGTAATATGACTTACGGTATTCTAAAAGTAGAACAGAACTTGGGAAAAGCAGCTGAGTAGGGAGGCTGTTTATCAAATTACAGTAAGGGTATAGTGGTTATGTCATAGCATTAACTCTTTTCTGCCTGTATGCATCACGCTGTGTTTGTTCAGTGGGATTTACCACTTGACAAACTCTTCCAATTAGCAGTATTCCCTTATATAGGTCCTTTGCTTACTATGCTTCTCTCTACCAGTGTTTCACAAATACCCAAAGTGCAGATTCATTTCATTCAAAAATGCAGGCCTGCCTTTTCTAAAAGTCACAGTTGCTTTTCCACATAATCTCGTCCATTATAACAGCTTGCTGTGGAAGTTCTAGGAGCTGAAATATGTGCACATGCTGCTCATGTACCTATTTGAAGGTATAATCTCATACAAATATAGTTGATACTCTCATGAAGTCTATCTTTAGCTAAGCCTGATTGTTACAATATCAGATATAACTTTCTCTAATGAATTTTATTCAGTTTTACTGGTTTATGTTATGTGCAATTGTTTTTTTAACTGTGTAATATTATGGAGGCTGTTTGCCTGACAGGCAGCAGCTATTGAAAAACTGAAATGAATAGATTTTAGTCTTGACAGCCTGCTCCAATTTTTGCACAAGCTCTTCACCAGAAAACCATTTAAGATTTTCTAATGTCAGGAACGAGACTGCCTCAGAGCAGTCTGTTTACATCTTTATTGACAAGCTAATCCCTACTTTTTCCTGGGGCTGTGTCCCTGCAGACATCTCTTCAACCTTGTCTGTTCTAACGTGACATCATCTATCTAAAGTAAATTTAGAATGTGCCCAACTGTGCTGGAGATCTTTTGTGTGGAAGCTTACATACAGAATCTTATTTCTCATGTCTGTTGCTTCCAAACAAATGTAATTTTTCGTTTTAACAATATGCAGGAGAAAGTTTGCATTTGCAAATATTTGCAAAACAGCACAAAAGAGAATTGTTTGGTCATTCGTAGTGAATATTTAGTCAGATACAGATGACTTTTCAAAATTTTATATGTAAGCATAAAGAGAGGGCCATGTGTACCTTTGACGTACATCGCTGTGCTGTTATGGCTGCTCAGCCACAGCTGTAATGCAGAATAGTGCCTTTTGTTGTATAAGATCTGGAGCCACTTAGCAAATGTTATGTTGTGACATGCATACATTATTGATAACAGTTTTCCGTCATGGCTTAGGACTTTGTTGTCTTGAGTGCTTACAGTGCAATAAAACATTAGTCCTTGGTTGTAGTAATTGACTTGTGATATTAGACAGGGAGCAGCAGATAATACCGGAAAAGTATTAGAACCAAACAGAAGTCCTCTTACTTGTGCAATGTAGAGAGCTGGGGATTAATGACATGAAACTAGAACAGAAGCAGAGGCAGAAGAAACGTTGACATGGAAACTGGACCTGGATGAAGAACTGTTAGGATGGGTAGAAGCCTTTAAAAGGATGAGACCAGCAAGAAGAAGAAATAAAAACTCGGTGTGGAGAGTGAAAGGAGTTGGGGAAAGAGACTGAAGTTTTCTATGTGAAAAGTAGGTGTAGTGAAGGCTTAATCTGAATAGCAGGTGGCTGTGATTTTAAGCAGTAGAGTGGTGCCTGGCAAGTCAGACGTTCAGTCAGTAAAACAGATGAGAGATGAGCAGAGGCAGTGATTCTAGCAGAAGAGTAGAATCACAGTAAGCAGGAGAGTAGCATTAAGGAAGGGGTATTTATTAAGATGTGCTCTTAAAGTCTCCATTCAAAAGGGTCAGTGAAGCAAAAAGATGCATGAAAAGTGAAAAGAAAGATGACAGTAGCTCTCCAGCACCATGAAGTTAATAGGTGAGACAAGCAGTGTCAGGAATGGAGGCAAACTGTACAAGCTGTTAAAATTCCAACAAGCCAAATCAATAACACCACAGGTAACTGGGGATAAAGGAAAATTAGAAGGTGCCAATATTGCAAGGAAATAGATCAGATTATGAAAGAAACACAGGCAAATAAATACTTACAGCTTGTCTCCTGGACAAGACAGGTGCATACGTGTTTTATCCATCTTCTTGAGTTGACTTAAATAATGCATAAATAGATATGGTGGGGTAATTAGAAAGGGCTGGAATTTTGAAGTGTTCCAATATCCTTCAGAAAGCCATGAAAGAGAAAAAATATTTGATACTTTTTGTGTAAATCCTCTGATATATGTGGAGGAGAATGGTTCTATTTTTTACATATTTTATATATTTTTAATCATTTATACATTCTAAAGGAATTTATTAGAAGACACACACAAAAAACCCAAACAAGGAACCATCTTCAACCAACTCCAGAACATAGACAGTGCTGAAGGAAATTCTAGTTTTGTGTGTTGTGGCTGGTCTTCCTTCCAAGTGTCCCTAATTTCCTTTTTTCATGGCAGAATAGGAAATAAAATTGAAAGTGCCAGGAAAGAAGTTGTGCCAAATCTTACTGGGATAATTTAAGAAATTATCGCCTCCTGCTGTTCTCTCTGCAGGCTTGCCAGATGCTACTGCCCTGATAGGACACCCACTGAGTTAAATCCACCTTTCTCTAGGGTTTGGAAAGCAAAGAGACTGGGCTTTGCACAGAAATGTCTGATACATGGTCAAACATCATTATCTGCCAACTTTGGAAGCAGCAATTTCTGGCAGATTGGTGAAGGAGGGGAATTAAAGGCAGTATCTTTGTAAATGGTTCCGTTGTCATTTGGTAGAGCTCATCTGCTGCCCTCAGAGTTAGCTGCAAGGAGCAGCTGAAGAAATAGGTGCATTTCTGAGGATTTCTACTATGTTTAAAATATTGTAGTGCTTCAGCTGCCTGTCTGCAGCATAGCTGCTTACGAATGAAAAAAACTCCTTGAAACAGCGGTAACCTAGGACATGTTTCTGAAAACCTAGATAATCCCTGTCAGGCTCCGACTACTAATAGGGTCTTTGTGGACTACAATGTGTCATTGTCTTGGGCTCCAAAAGAGAGACAACACATTATTTCAGTGCCCATGGGGAAAGAGCTGACATTTAAAGTTACCAAGGTCAATGTTGAGACTGCTCCCTACTGGAGAAAATTAGCAAATATGTGGTAATGAGCTCCATTTCACACAGAAGAATCTGTCAGCAGTGAATTAGAAGGGGCCTTTGGGGGAGAAAGAAAAGAAATCTTTTAGCCATATCAAAACATCTTTAAAGCTTTGTGATAATTTTTATTTTGTGCCTGGTGGTTTTCACTGGTATTTTTTTCCCAATGGACAGGCAGCATCTCCGTGAAAGCAGTCCCTATCTCTACATATATTTTTAAGGTACATTGTATACTTTATTCACCCATCTCTACTGGTACTGTTTTATCGAGACAAGAATGGACCATAAGAGACTTTAGAGGTGTTTTCCTTTGGCCAGTGGAATACATGGCTACAGTTTGTTCCCCTCTGATGAAGGATGAGTCAAATTATAACTGGAAAGACAAGGCATTACCTGATACCAGACAGCACGGGATGTTTTCTCATAGTGATTTATAATCCCTGGGTCCCATTGGTGGACCAAAGACATGAGATGTGTTTCTGGCCTATTGTCTGCTTCCTGGAGCCGGCAGGGACAGCTTCATTCAGGATGGTAACACCATATGCTTTTAAAGTATTTAACCTGTATTACCATAATGAGATCCCCTGGCTTTCTAAATCTCTTTGACAAGTCACTGGAGCAAAACAAAAAGTGGTCTTTATTTGGATTGCTTCAACACACACACATGCATCCAAGCAATCCTGAATTTCAATCACAGCGTGCTGTATTCTTTCTTCTGTATCTATTTAAGCCAGAAACGGACACCAGCCCAGCCAATCAAAGGGAAGATGGCGTCATTCGGGTCAGCTCCACTGTGTAAAACAGAATAAAGCTGAAGAGGTACCAGTTGCCACTACAATGGCAAAAAGTGCTAGGTACCAATATCATTGCTTCTGGCCAGGGATGTTCAGCAGCACAGAATCGTTACATAAAATTCTCTGCTAGCTAGAAATCTGACTGTTGTCACATCCCCATCCAAATAGTTTCATTTTTGTTTGTCCTCTTCAGTTTTACATTTACTAATTGTGTAAGAGTGCCTCTTCAGCACTGCTGTGTGGGAACATACTTGTTGCCTGCTTTGCCCTAGTCGAGCCACAGGGAAGTTATAGTCCAGCAGTGTATGTGTCCAGCATTCGGTATTAAAAAGTCATTCTCATTTTACTGCTTCTCTGCCTTTATTCTGTCCTGGGTATTCCAGTGTTGCTGAATCACCATGGAAGACCTTATACTGTGTTTCTAAGTCTGCATTTCTCCAGCTTCAGGGAATAAAACTGTAGTAATTACAGTGGAGAAGGTCTGCATAAAAAAGAAAATCCAGACTGAGCTACTGTATATCAGCCGGATTTTGTCATTGTTGATTTAATCAAAAGCTGAAAGTAGCTAGTAATGCTTTCTAGGTGTGAGAGCTTGAAATTCAGTGTAAATCTGTCTTGGAAGAGAAAAGCAGAGCTGTAAAAGCACAGCAATTAACAGTTTCAGGTTTTTTAAGTGCACTTTTTTTTAATGGATGTATTCAAATGGATGTTTATAAACAGTCATTGTGCTGCTGCGGTTGAATACATGGAGGCCTAAGCACTGAAGATGGAAGGTTTAAATTTCTCTTGCATCTTTTAGTGCCAGACAATGTCTGTACATGAATGCTGAGGGTCAGTTTAATTATTTAACTAATACTGGATTTGCATAAATTGGCTTTCTTGAAAGGGCTAATAAGATGCAGTTGTGGTAGACAGCTGAAAGCAATTTGGGTTGGAGTCCAGTAATGACAGTACTAAACAGCACTGAAATTGTAACATCAATTTTGTAAAATGTTACATTAGTACTAAGCTGTGAAACATAACTGCAGAATCCAAGGTATTTTTTGGCTTTCTAATACTTCTGGTGGCAGTATTTTCATATGTTAACCACATAAGGGTTTTATGAGACTGTTCCAGCTGTGCTTTATTTAATATCAAAAAGAAGAAGATCACCACACTGATAGAATACGCCCTAAATTTCACACACACGGGAAAAACTCCAGGCATTGGACTGTGTTTTCCTCTTGATAGCTAAGAATTTGTTATCCTACTCCTGTTAGTCTAAACAAGAGTTATAGACTGAATTTTGTCCTCTATTCGGCCATAAAGAAAATCCTCCTGTATTCAACAGTCTCTGTGCAGAGGACGAAATGGACTGAGCTAATAGCTGGCCAGTGCAAGTCTGTCTTCATATGAACCACCTGTCTCACTTGAGTAACACATGGGGACTAAGGATGGAGCAACTGTCCATACAGGAGCTCTTCAGGCCCCCCCAGTGTGCCACAGTAAAAGGAACACACCACCCAATCAAGGTGTTCATGGGACTTTTAGTGGTGTTCTTGTGTCAGTACTGTAATAGCTCACTCTTTCTGAGGTCATGTGAAATACATTGTCACTAAATTGCGCTCAGTACAAGTATTATACATGCAGTCTTACGGCTTTTGTGATAAAAGTCTTTATTCAGGGTTCGTAACCTAATGCACAAAAGTGTGGAAAGCAAATTGGTAAATGGCGCCTTGTGGTCTCGCTCAGCTAACTTAACACCAGTGCTGAAAGCATATCTGATCCACAGACTAAAGACCGTCTACTCCTGGCAATAAGTAGAAGTAATAAGTAAGCATGAACAGGATTTCCAAAACTGTGGACAGAATTCTGTGAGGAAAGGTAGTTTGCAAGTTTCTTTAGGAATGAAGGAAAAAGGAGGAAAGAAAAGGAGTAGGACAGAGAGGGGAAGACTTCGTAACTATTGTTACATACTGTACTTGGTAGGACAAGTATTTCAAACCTCCATGGTTAGGAGCCGTTGATGTCTTCCTTGCAGTTATATTCTCCATGTTATTCTGTGTGAAATTAGTGGCTCCATACTCATAGGCATGATTTTTTTTTTTTAAAGTTGCAATGTTTAATGGCCACATCAGCTGCAGAGCTGGCAGAAGGAAAAAGAAGCATTGCTGCAATCATGGATAACTTTTGTCAAGGGACAATATCATATTTTCTTGTAGCGTCACACAGTCTGGAGCCTATTTTCAGTTCATTTATAATGCACAATAACTTGCCTTCAGCACTGTGAAGATTAATCTTCAAATAATTTTTAGTGTAGAGGTTTTTAATTTAGCAGTCGCTTATGCTGTAGGAAGATACTAGTGATATTTGCATGAATGCATGTGCTCAGTTGCAGCGCAGCTTATCTGTCTTTCCAGTCTGTTTGTTCTTAAATTTAGGAGACAGAAGGTGGAACCCTTCAGTGCCAGAAGTGCACTATATTGTATTATTAATATTAGGATAGCAAGCGATTCCCACTAGACGGTCTTTGTGGTCCGTTGGTGCTTTAAGAAGTGTCTAGGCATGAAAGGCTGTTTGAGTTGCAGTGGGCTGATAGTCCGGGATGACATTTGAATGCAGAGAGGACAATGTATAAATGACAATGACTGGGAGGCAGGCAAAAGCGGGTCTAAACTCTCCCTATTCTTCCATGGACAGTCACCTCTCCTTTAGGATTATTTCTTCACGTGACTCCTCAGTTAGGCTTTGTCTAGGAGGAAAAGTGGAACCACTGAAGGGGAGAAACTGAGGTTTCCAGACAAAGCAGAGGTTTCCAGTGCTGACACACAGCCCGTAACCCAGAGAGACAGCAAAGCTAATGAGAGGCACTGCCTCTCCAGCATCATTTGCAGCATTCAGAATTAACAGAACATTTTACTTTCAGCCAAATTGTAAACAAAAAAAAATGAATTTTAATAACGCCATGTACCGGAATTGTTTCCATGGGGAGTCAGCTTTGCGTTGCTATTTTGAGCCTGTAGTTTACATTGCCTGATTCTCTATGAAACAAAGAAACTAAATCAACCACTGCAAAATTGGCTCTGAAGGCAACACCCATTAAAGCAGATGTGTGCTGAATACTCCTAGTAGTGGGGAGATTTTGCCTAAAAAAGCAGCAGTAGTTTACGACTCCATTAATAAAAATATATCAATTTATTATGCCCCATAAGCTGAGGGTGGATGGGTTTCCCACATGTTCCTGTTGTTAATTGCTATGAAAAGTCTGAGAAGGAAAACCCACAAATTCAGGAAAAAGTTAATAAATTATCCAATGAAAATGTATAATATAGGAGAATAACACTGAAACAGTATCTTTGGATATTTTAAGACCTGGAAACAGGATTGGGTATTTCCCTAATATGTGGTGTTGTTATAAATCAGTAGTGTTGGTATGGACCATATATGTATTTTGATTTAGTAATTATGGGTGATCATTCTCTGCCATCAGTACCTAGCTATTAGCTCTGTACAGCCATTTCTCTGTCTTTTGACATAGATACATGAACTGATTGTGCATTATGTTTTCTGGCATGTATATTATAATGATATAGTCACAACACATAATGTCATGGTATACACTTTTTTATTTACATTTATGCCCTGAAATTTTTATTGCACAATTGCTTTCAATACCTCTCTTGTTCAGTCTGTGCATTGCATGTGTATTGAAAACTCGTTAGCTTACAGTCCACCTGCTAAATTTGATTAAGAACAAAACTAGTTATCTGAAAGCAAAGAATATCAACACAATTAAATTTCTGCTTGAGTGCTTGAAAGATTCAGCAGTAAGTAATCTGTCAAATCAAAAAACATACAAAATCAAAACAAATGAGTCATTGTTATGATTCTGCTTGATTTCAGCCCACAAAGTCACATCTAGGCTATGTAGACACTGTATTTGTTGTTTTATGTATATCTGTGTTCAGACACTTGTAAATACAGAGGTGTAAATGTTGCCAGCATTTAAATTAGGTTAAAAATGCTATTTATGGGTTGCGTCAACAACAACAAAAAAAATCATAATCATCCCTAGGTGAAGACACTCATTTAACGAGCTTACAGCTCCTAATTAATTCTGTAAGGAACACCGCTTGGCAGAGCAGAATTATGAGGTTTGCATATTGATGGTGGCAAGGAAAAATATCTGTTTTCTATTTATATGGTAAAATTAACTTGTGCTCTTCAGAAAATGGTACATCTCAGAGGTATTACTCTCAAAATGATCTCAGGGTGGAGAGAAATCAGTAATAACAGCACTAGGCATCCAGTTCTGTCCTAATTTTCCCACCAGTTTTTCAATGTTTCAGCTGCCTCAGAGACTTAAAGTACTCTCATTAGCTAGCTGCAGAGGCTGCCTGCTTGCCTACTCCATCACTCTCTCACTAGCTTTCTCTCTCGCTCCTCTTCTCTTGCTCTCCCTTTTTTTTCCCCCTCCTGCCTTGGGAGTGACTGTGAAGATCATTTGCTGGCGTGATTGGCAGGTTAGAGGATTCGATCAGATGAGTTCCTCTTAGAGCAGGTCAAAAAGGCTAGTTAGCAGGAGCTGTCGAAAAATGCCAGCAGCATTCAAAATGGGAAATGTCATGACTTCGAGGCAGGGGGTGCCACCTGGAACAGAAAGCCCCCAGCTCATTAGCAAGTTACAGGATGCAAGCTTAACTGGAGGGAGCAGAGGAGGAAAGATAATACCCAATAGGGAAAATTATTGTGAAGTGGAATTGATTTCATGTATAATTTGTTTATCACTAGAGGGGACAAATGCTGTCCTCCTGACATGTGCAGAGGAGTGTGGACTATGAATGAAGCAATTTAGCATAATCTCCAGGTTGAGCTCTGGATTTAAAGAGCACCAACTTCTTTCTTCCCAACTGTGGAAATGATTGAGTCGTGTTGTATTAATTAAACCTGACACACTCTCAAATGATTTATCTGGGCAATTTTAGCAATTTAACAGAACGTGGTAGATATGAGCTGCATTCATTATTAACAGGGGGCAGTATTTTGTTTTCTGGACACAGTGAGGTTGGGGTTTTTTTTTGTGAGCTGCTGTTGTAAAAAGACATGTTTCTGTTGCAAGTTGCATTGTAGCAGAGCTCATTTTTAATGCTTAGTCAGACTGCATAAAATCCAAATGCAATTTCAGTTGCATGATATCATTTCATATTCAGGAAAACCTACATACCCTTAGAAAGTATGGATTCAAAAATAAATAAAGTGTTTAGTATAAAATTTAATCTAAAATGAAGACTACAGGGTCTTCTACCTGCCATGTACTTAAAGAATGCTTATATGGAATATCAGCATTAAAAAATGCTTATTCTTCTCCAACACATTTTGTAGTGGTAAAATTACAGGCAAACTCTTCATCCCAGGCAGTTTAGCTAGCCTCTGGCTATTAATGTTACTATCCACTCCTTTGCTTCTCTGGTCTGTATTTTTATATAAAAGGCATATTTCATATCAGTAGAAATGAACTGCATAGCTTTTTTTCTCCCCCACAGGTTTTTTTCAGAAATGTTAAGAAAATAAGATGGGATCATGGAGTCTTTTATCATGGTATCTTTGTGAGGCTTTGAGTCTAGCTTTGCTTCTCCTGAAGACAATGGGAGAATACCATAGACTTCAATGGGAGTAGGGCTGGCTCCCTTATCAAATCTAACATAGACACAACAATACCATCTCAGGCTGAGTAAATGGGATTTAAAGGCTGCAAGCTGTTCCTGAAGAACTATTTTGCAAGCTGTATCTCTCCTTGTTAAGGAATTTAATCTTTTATATATTAAACATGTACTTCTCTCAGAAGTTTGCAACTCACGCTTAAACAGTCTCTTGGTTGAATGCTGAGGAATGTTTGCTTAGTGTTCAGATCTGTGAAGATTTTTTTTTTTCAGCTTTCATTTTCTTCATCAAAGTTTTAAAGTTGGTAATGGGGTAGCCAGGGTTTGCTTTATTGAGTAACCACAGGCTGCTGAATTTCCCTTTCTCCACCTAACGTGAATCAGAATCAGATTTTTTTAAAAGGACTTCCTTAATCAAAATATTTATACAGAGACTTGGGCATGTTTTCTGGTCTTGATTTCATATAAAAAGCTCAGCATTAACAGTCTGCTACTTTAGCGAAAAGAATAGTTGCTAAAGCACAGTAAACACAGGCGTTCTTTACCTGTCAGATAACTTTTTAGTGAAAAGTTCTTTCAGATAGGCACTAGGAATGTTGGCTACCATTGTCTGCGCTAATGAACGCACAGGCTCAGTCCTTTGCAGAGTTCAATAAAGAGAGCAGAATATCCAAATAGAAATATCATCTATGGGGATCCCATGGAAGAACTTTTCCTACCTTGGATAGCTCTCCAAATGTGTGACTACTGTTTAGGTAAAAAATTGGAAATGAGTTTGAAAAGCTCAGAAGGTATTCATCACCGGATGTCTGCTCTGGTGCTTTCTTTGGGGAAGTGATATACATATAAAATATTTGAATAGAGTGAAAACTCTGTTCTAGCAGGACAGACCTTTAACCCTGAGATATATTTAAGGAGCCTGTGGTGGCTTGAGTATCTATCTGCAACTGGCAGCAGCTGCTTGGACTTGAGCAGAAGGATGTTTTGGCTAGGAAGGGGGGCAAATGCAGATGAGCTCTCTCCTAGGACTGCGTGTGACACAGGTTAGTGACTTGTGTGTGTCTTAGGTTCATGACCAAAGAAATTGTCTCTAAGAATTAAAAAAAATAAAATAGACAACTATTATTTCCCACATACCTACATTTTCTGTCAAGTAAAAAAAAGTGTGGCCTGAAACATAGGAAAGAATTTAACCATTACTCCTCATTTCTTTTTTTAACGATAAAACTTACAGGGTTTTTTTCAAAACTGGCACAGTGTTTCCTTAGCTTCTAGGAACTTTATAATACAGATGAAAACTAGTAGTCAGGAAGGAATTAGTAAATGCCTTACTGTTCCTCAGACTTATTATTCCTGTAGTGGTTTCTCATTTACTCAAATCCTGACTTCTCTACCCTAAATGAATCCTATTTTGTTCCATGACTCTCTAGGGAAGATTAGGCAGGAGCAGTGAGTGAGAGAATCACATATTCATTGTCTGATATGTATATTGTTTCTCTCCCAAATTTCTGAGAAATCACTAGCATTTGCTAGTGTGCATTCTGCAAAGTTACCCATCTTTGTGAATCACTTTTCAGCTCAGAAGAAGCTCTAACACATGGTCCATATTCCATATCAGTGACTGCTTTTGTCATTACTTGCGTGTAAAAACATTTGCTCTATGAATTGTTTTTGCTTTTGGAGGGGGGATGGGATATGTAGAAAGTGTTTTTAAAACCCAGTGAGGCCTGAGGTCATCTAAACAGCTCAATGTAACATGAGCAACTGTTGATGAAATGTGGTTCAATCAGTAACATTTCAACTTTTGTTTTATGTATTATATTTCAAATTAAATAGGGCAGCATAAAACAATCCATAAGTTGAATCTAGGACTGGGTCATGTAATTTTTTTAGTGTGTGTCTGTAGCCCTTGACTTTGATGTCATTCACTTTTTAATCTTCTTTTCCATCTGTGTTGTTAACCATAGCTTGCAGTAAACTGATACCTCTCTCTCAAAATCCTTTTCTAAGACTTTGCCTCACCACTTCTTCTTGGTTTTTTATTTTTTTTTTTCACCAAGTCCTACCCCTACATCCAATATTTCACAAGCTATTTACCTATCTCACTAAATCTTTCAGAAGGTATGTTTAGATAGACCGAGGCGCATTGAAGATTTCTTGACCTGACCCTGTCAAAATCCTTGACCAGGAACTTTAAGCGTAAGTCTAGATTTTGATTTTCTCAGCAGATGGACCATTGCCTTTGGATCATTAACCCTTACCATTTTTCCTCTGAGAACTTAAAAGCTGAGATTTTCTGAATTTTCAAGTCCTAGACTTGCTCTCTTGTGTAGGCTATACTACTCACTCCCCAGAATAATCTCCAAACCTCACAGTTTTCTGGGAAACTACTGTACCAGCTTGTTTTACATAAAAAGTAGGAGTATTACTAAGTCACAGTATTGCTTATGTCACCAGATGGTAGGACATAGACATCTCTCCTTCTGCCAGACTCCTAAATGCAGGGTAGAGAAACTGCAGCTCACCTGGGGATTTAGAAGGATGTTTGAAATGAGCAGATGATTTAGAAATCTAATTCTCTCTCTGTGAGTTATTGTGGAAGGCAACACAACTCAGTCTGAATGCACGGGTCCCCATAGAAGCATAAGAGGTAGGAAAAAACATCTCCAGCTGCAGGACTAGAGGGAGCAATGCTACTCAAGAGCTGCTAGAACACTGAGGGCAAAAAAGCAGGACCTCCACCAGGCAAAATGTGCAAAGCTTCTTATCTATGTGGTGTTTCTCACCTGTTTTATTTGTATGAAAACAAGCATATTTTCTTGCTAACATTGTGGAAGCATAAAAACTTTCAGTTTATGCCTATTGAGGGAAGCTTTTACATGATGTCCCCCCCAGTTTCTGTTAATCCATTGTATGTTGTGATCACAATAATGCACAGAAGTTAAACAAACGCGCACACACACACACATACCCACCCCAAAATCTCCTCCTCAAAGAAAACCAAAATTCGAGACCTTGATGATAAAATAGTTCATTAAGATTTCCAGCTACAGCTTGTCAGCTTGGCTCTTAGTGTCTTGCCTGGCATTCCAAACCACATTGATCCACAAATTTGAAATAGTCTAGAAATAAAAGGAGGGGGAAAGGATTTTAACATTGTACCCAGCTTACTCTTTAACATTAAGATCCATTCTTCAAAAGGTTGGTTGCACTCTAGTGTTTAAAGAACAAAAAAAAAAAAAAGTCTTTTTATTCTAAAATATTCCATGAGTTTAAACAAATGTAATATAAGAGAATGTGCTAAAGGTAGGTGGATGCTACTAAAAAGAGAAACCAGAATCATTAATATGTGAACAGAATTAAAATGAATTTTTTCATGAACTTCTTGTCTGAAGCTTTGCCCTTTCTCTCCCTTATCTTTTTTTTTTTTGTTTATTAAATTTATTTCTTACATTAAGCCTGAAACCTATAATATAAATTCTGTAGATCATGGATTTTACTCGCCTTGCTCTTGGAAGGTACTACCCCATTTTGTGTCACTGGAAAAATGCTGTATAATAAGGAGGCTCAGTGCTGTGTTTGGCTCTTTTGGCACAGTTGTGGAATTTGTCAACACACCCACACACACACACAGAGCCCTGTCATGGATTCATTGCAAAAGCTGGTGATTCCTTTGCTCCTAGTGCACAACGAAGTGGAGAGGAGATGGGAATGTGAAGAGATTTAGCTTTGTTGTCACTTGCTTTTGTGTATAGGCTATACACATTCATGATGGATAGGTAAATCCTGTAAATCCCAAACTTTCCAAAAGGCAATGAAATTCCAGCAGATACAAAGTCAGTAAGTAAATGGAAAGTGCTGTCAGCTTTTTCTTTTTTTTAATCTAAACCAGAAAACAGATAAGGGGAGACATGAGGTCACATTTTACCTTTTAAGGTAAATAATCCATGTCAGCTTCCCAAGGTTTTCAATCTCAACAGCAATAAACATGGTCTGTTTATAGGGCTGGATCCATCATACCTTATTCCTGTGAGAACCCCCACTGTGTGCAGTGGGTCATGGTCTGTGCATGTGTTTTGGGGAGCGGGGGAAGAGTCGTGTGTAAAGTGCATTGCATCTGCATAACTTTTGAAGATTTTAGGTTGGTTAAATACATATGCTGTGGTGCTAATGGAAACAGAGATCACTTATCACCATATCTAAGGAATTAGAAATGTATATTCATGACTCCCTGTTACCCAAATAGGATGTCCATCATTCTGCATTAATGACATAGCTTTATTCTACTCATTTCATTTTTCTTTATGTTTTACCCAGCTGAATAGCTCAGTGCTGCCATGGGGTCCTGTATCGTATGGCAGACTTTACCTTTTGAACTGCCTACATCACAGTTCTCTGCAGCTCCCTGTCTCTACCGTCATTCCTTTTCTTTACTCTAAATGTTTCCAGGGAGGAGGAAAAGAAAGAAAAGATTAAAAAAAAAAGAAAAAAAAAAAATAGGAGGGGAAGTCTGCTGTGGAAAAATAAAAGTTTAAAAGAAAACCAGAATGAATGCTTCACTTGTTGGCTTTTAGCACAATTACCATACCTTAGAAAATATGCAGGGAATAGTTAATTATGACTAAATGAGCTCCTTTTAGAGTTCATGGCAGGCCCCAGCATCCAACTGTCAGTGTTGTGAAAGACTGAATTGGAAAGCTGGTCTCCCTGTCAGCCGGTAGGATGGTCTCCCAGAGTAAAATAGACAGTGAAAAGATAGCTGGGTTAGAGTAGCCTCAGCAAGGGAGGCACATATAGCATTTGCATACTTCTCCTGCAAAGGGGGTTTAATCCAAAGAAAGGAGGAGATTTCGGTATTGTCAGCCAAGCCTTTGTTCAGGGTGAAGAGCAGAAGGAAATCTGATGAAGGGGCCTTTCTGAAGCCCTTGCTCACAGACTGGAGGTTGTTCTAGTAAAGTTATATACTTTGGGATTGTTTACATACTATTGTCTGTTTGAAGATCTTCTAAACTGAAAGACTCAAAGTATTCCTGTTTGCTAACACAAAAGCAGGGAACTTGTGTGGTAAAAATTACTTACACTGCAAAACTGAACAAGTTCTTTTCATTATCTGCACAAAATACCCTGAAGTTCCTTTTTTGGTGTAGACAAAGTTCCCTGATACTTCTCAGCCGAACTCATATATCACAAAATTTTTTCAGATTAAGAAAAAAGCAGAATTATGTTCTCAAAGTGGAGAGAGCGGAAAAATCAGATACCCTTCAGGCTTAACGCAGCCAAATTCTTACCGCCTCCTCCAAAACAGTTCTTTGTTAAGCAAATAGACAGTTTCCTGCCAACTAAAAACAGTGGTTTGAAATTTAGTTGGGGTGAAGGATTGTGCCTCTGCTAAGATCTCTTATGCACTTTCTGATTTTTTTCTCACCTAAGAGATGAGCCAGGAGCCCCAAACTAAATCTCTTCTTGTAGATAATCAGCAGCAGACCCAATCCATTCCTTAGAACTTTTCCAGATAAAGTAAGTGATTTGTGTTTCAAAAACAAAGCCTATTTAACAGTATTGGCAGGCAAATTACTCTCCTTGGAATGGCTACCCACTTCCAGTGTATATTAACACCTTCAAAGGTTTTCACATGAGAGAAAGTGCATCGTCTCAGGGATATGATTAGTTTTTAGGGACCATGTAGGAGATCTAACAGTATATCACCTGAAATAGATGGCTTTTGCTTTCTGTTGATGTAATTTTTGAATGCTTTCCATAGTCTTAATGATTCTAGACAGTATTTAATTGTTTACGTGGATCACAATAAAGATCTCATTATTGTGGGAATAGTTTATGTAATATTATAAAATTTATTCTATAAAAATAGCTGTAAATACTTAGATCATTTTCTCATCAGCTTTGTAGCTAAGAGTTATTGTAAAGTAACATATGTTTCCCTGTCATGTTTTGTGAGTATAAGGGTCAGCAAAGTCCTTGCTTGAATGTAGCTTGGATTTTCTATAATGAAAGTAAGTACTATCTTTAAGGTTTGATCAAATTCCAGGAAAGAAGATGAAGCAAATTCTAAGATTCTGAAGAACATGAGGTTGTATATATCTGTATGGATATATTTGTGTTCACTCTGCAGTTGTTTAATAGTTACAACTAAGGAAAAAAATCTTCATGCATGAAGAAACGACTGCACATAAAATGAAATTTGGCTCTCTGTTGTACATGCTGTGATTTCTTTGGGCTTTCTTTTTTTAACCTCAGATGCTTTCCTATGCTCTCTGAGAGACAGGCATTGATGCTTCAGCTCAGTTTTTATTCAGCTATGATAAATGTGAATCATTAAATATTTAATCATCTACTAACCTTGTTTGCTCCCACATGGTTGTCGTAAAACCTCACAAAAACACCAGGCAGAAGCAACTCTGCCAGGGATGGGCTATAGGACACCAGAGCACCTCTGGTCTTTAGAATGTTGATGCAACTTAAAAAATCAAGTGCCAGAAAGAGGAGATGGTTGATGGAAAATGTGCTGTATCCAGTTGCTTGCTGAACATTATCTACCATCTGGACCCAAGAAAAGCCTGAATGAATTTCAGCATCTCTCTTTCTCTTCCACCCTAGAGAAAACTGGAAGGGGAAATCAAATTTGGGCCAAAATGTGAGCTGTCGCTGAATGTGCAGTTCGCACCTTCTTTTCTTAGTTTAATTTATTTCTTAAAAGTTTGCATTTTTCCAGCTGGTGTGAGTAATAGAAAATAAGGTATGGTGTGTTATGAGGGTTGTTTACCAAATGGCATTTATTGCTGGGAAGCATAGCAGTGCTATCCATAAAGTAGTTTTTGACTGCCTACAGAGACAAATCGACAGCTTGAATCCAACCTAGACATAATGTAGTATGCAATTTCAAACCAGTTACTTTTATATTAACTCATAAGTTTTTATTGCTTCATAAGAAAATGATAACATCCTCCTACAGTTCTTATCTCCTCAAGGAAATAAATTCATATGACTTTCTTACATGCTGGCCATCTTTGCGCAGCCTTTGTTGGTTATAAAAAACTCATACTCCAAAACACAGTGTTAGGAAAACAAAGGATGTACTGCAGTAGTAATAAACATGTCATTTAAACCTTACAGGAAAATGAATGTGGTTTGTTCAAACATCCCTTCTAAAGAATAGCTAATATTTTAGTAACACAAAGAGGGAGATAGATAGTCTAATGCTGGGCTATTCCTGGGCTCTGTTCCCACTGAAGGCAGCAGGAGCTGCACATACAGAGCCAGAGGGCTCGCATCTTGAATAGCATCTAACATGGAGTTGAACAGCTTCAAAAAATAGGAACCAGGCTCACTCCAACGCTTACAGTCGGTGTGTAGTGAAGTAATCTTTTCACTTTTCATCTCTCCCTTTTTTGTTTTGCAGTAACGGTGCAATCTCCAATTAAAAACTACCCTTTGTTAGCAGCAGTCAGTGATGCCTCGTCCCGGTTTGCGTTTTTCCTGTGAGAAGCGTGTCAGAATTTGGGGGGACTAAATATACTCCTTTGTTGGCGAGCTTGTCAAGCACCGCGCTGTGTTCGCTTTCCCACCAGGAAGGTCAGGCCGCTGGGGGGCCGCTCTATTTTCTGAAATGATCCCTACTGTCTGTCCATGCTGTCTGACAGATTGAAACAGTTGTCTGTGTCACTGCTTTCAATGCTTTTTAAATGCCTCACTTTCCATGAAAGACATAAAATATGTAGGCAAGGGGGGGAAAAAATGGAAAAGGAGCTATACTTTTCCCTGTGTAAAGAAATATTGGGGTTTCTTTCCTAAAGGAAACTTAATTTTGTTTAAAATATGTTTATAAGCTGACTCAGAGAAAAAAAAAAAAGAACTGGAAGAATGGGTAAGTCAGGGCTTCCAGATTCTATTTCTGAAACCTTATTTTAATATGAGGGTAATAAAATTATTAAACACACACTCATTCAGTAGCTGAAGTGAAATTATAAGTTTCCTTTGTTCACTTATATTTTAGTTTAATATATTTTGATCTGAGGTATGTATAAAGCCTGAAGAAATTGGTACTGTGCTGAGCCTTCAGTACTCTCCAGATAATTGAACTAATTAAATCTTTACCAACATTAACACAACTCCAGCATTCCTTGGACAGTGGTTAATTATTGCATGAACATGGCAAGCTTAAACTAAACAGATGAAAATAGAGTCCTGTGGAATGGGTATTGAGTTTATTCGTTATTCATCTTTTGATAAAGTTTAATTAAAACTGCCTCTCTCCATTGTGGTGAGAATGAATGTGCTTGTTTTCTTAGTGAAAGCCAAATTATTCACTTCAGCCATGGTTCAATAATCAAAGCCTTTGCAAAGTTTTGGGTTATATTGTAGCTGTGGAGATATAATTGCTGCAATTCTCTATGAAGGCTTTATCTTTTTATTACATTTTCTGGTTTGTTGGGTTGTTTTTTTTTATTTATTTAGAAATAAAACTAGAGCATCCATTTGCTGATTTTTAATGTGCTTTGAGCAGAGCATTTTTGTAAACAGGGAGTAAAATGTTGAAAATAAAGTTCAAAATGAAAGGGTTTTTTATAACTGGAGTGCAAAGATTACTTTAGAACCAAATCTAAAGTCTAGTCTTTTAGAGTAGTTCAGGTAAAATTTAACCATATATCAAAAGTTGTCCTTATAAACTGTTGAATATTAATAAACAGTAAGGTGGTTATGGTGACTCACTTTGCTTATACAGTGGGTAATCACTCCTAGGCAAAAACTGTTGAAAGAAGCAGTGCGAGCTCATAATGTTAGAAGGTGCAATGTTGTCAAGTTCCTAGAGCCACCTAACCATGTGTATGAAGTGCAAACTGTAGCACCCGTGATAAGACGGAGAAAACAAATCCTTGGAAATGGTGTGACATTCTGAGCAAGAGCAGTGGGATCAACTGAAGTAAAATGAATGAGAAGAGCTTCTGACCAAGTTTGCATGTAGGCAGACTGGTGTCACGTGTGTTGCCACAGACTTGCCTTACCATTTGGAAAGCTGTAAGCTGTAGAACCGGGCTTCAACTTTTAAGTATAAGCTCCTCTTGAAAATCTACATGCAAATGACACAGCAGGTAGGAAATGGATCAGTGTTCAATTACAAAAAAGTTTACCACTTTCGTTTCATACAGTTCTGCAAGTGACTTAGATGGACCACCAAAAGGTCATCAGAAGAGTTGCACAATTTTATTTGCATTCTGGTTGCTCATTCCTTTGTGTTTGGAATGACATCCTGGCAGAACCTTGATTTCCTGTCAGATTTCTGCTTTCTTGTTTTTCCCAGTTTCACTTTCTGTGATTTACCATAAGCAACTCTGACATTGTTCTGTTTGGGGCTTGCATTGTCATGAGGGGATTGCAGGCTGACACAGTGGTTTTGATTTAAGGTAGGAAAAAATGCTTGCTTTATGTCTTTTTTATTTTTTTTTAATTTCATGGGTTGTTTCTCTTACAGTGAATTTAACTGCGTAATAAAAAAATGAAGACTATAAGTCAAATCCTGTGCCAAAGGAGAAAATAGTCTGAGCAAGCAGTCTCTGGAACCATGGGGTTGGACTTAATTGGTGATACTGACTGCCACTTGAGTGATAGTCAGCAGCATGCTTGATGCATGTCAAATGAATCCAGAGCTATTGGGAGACACCAGCCAAAGGAACATCTGCTGGGAAGTTGTAGTCAGATCTACAGAAATGTGTTACCCATGCTTTTTGTCATGAAGTGATAGAGTTTGTGTCTCAGCTGACCTCTGTAAAGATTCTGTAAGTGCCGTCATTTAGTCAGGCTTTACACTCAAGATTTGCTCTGTTCTATATCTTGAGGTATAGGAATGGTCTGTGTGTTAGTTAGCCTTGCCTTGAGTGCTTGCATGTAGGCAGTACTATTCTAATGGTAAAAGCTGTATTCTACTTTCCTGTTGGCAGAGGAGCAAAGTCGTTAGAAACCCCTCCAAAATATGTTAAATTAGGTCATCTCTGAAACCAGACATTCCCTTTCAGTTTTTCCCTAAACAGACCTTTTCTGTTTTGTGAAATCTATTTTGATTTGGCAGAAAGAAATTAGATATGGCAGAATTGTTATCTGAGTTCCTTTCTGCTGAATTTTGCCTTTCAAAGCATTGGAAGCCTGTTATTGTATGAAATAGGTTTCTTAATTATTTTAAGGGCTTTAATGTTTCTTGGCGTGAATTTAACTCTGTTAGAGATTCTCTGTTTATTGCACATAGAGATTTTCCAGCCTTTACTACAGTTAGGCTGTGGTCTTTGAGATGGAGTCTGTTTGCTCCTGCTTTCCTGGCAGCACAAGTTTGATCTGGATCAAGAATGGACACCTGATCTGGTTTATGGAGAGTATAGTGGTTCCGTGCTGGTTACTGGGGAATCACCATAAAGCCTGCTGGTGCAAGGCTAACCCTCCAGATTATATTTTTTTTCAGACTGAAACAACAGTGTTAGTTAGATTGTACTGGGTCAGCATGTTTTTCACTTGGTCATAGGAGCTTTAAAGCTGGGTTTGTAGCCTTGTCACACATACTTCTGTCAATCAGATTTTTCTAAACTCTTAACTGAAAAATTATCTTCTAATACTTGATTACATTAAAATAATTCTGCTGGGTAATTTATGGTGATAATAATCTTGAATCAGATCAGAAAAAACTGATGTCCTGGAAATAAGAAAGAGTTCCTGGATGGGGTTGCTGAAAAAACTGCTTGCTCAAGAGATCGTAATCTAATCTGAATGGATTGGAAGATTTGAAAATACCTTCTTTAAATGTGACTAGATTGTTGCATTTATTAATTCATGTGGGTTAATACCCATTAGCATTTTTTAATATAGGCTATACTGCACTCCGACAGCTTTGCATAACATCCCTACAGATGTCTTAATTTTGTGAGATTCTTAAATGCTCGGCCGATACCAGCCAGTCATCAAAATGTGTGGAAATGTGTTTATTAAGAAGCTTTCCAGCCCTCTCCAAGTAGCCATTAGGTAAAGTGTGCCTTCTGAGGCGCAAGAGGACAGACAGGACTATCATGACTGTGGACTGCATTAATTTATTTTGACATAATGTGATTTTTTTTTTTTTTTTTTTTTTTTAAACTATGAGACTCCTTCATGTTTCTTAAAATTGCTATGTAAGCAAGAATAATTCTGCTTGCTTCCTTGCTTTCTTAGTTGGCACAAAATCTACAGGATTGCAGAAAGGCAATTTCCCTAAAAGCAGGCCCATGTATAATTTACAGGGCTACCACAAAGAAGTCCTAATGACTTACACATACATGACTATTATAAGCTTGCCTCCAGCCACAGCATTTACATGATAGTAAGTTGTCATCTTTATGCTATCAACTACTATGTGATCCAATTCAATCTCATGTTTTCTTTTCTTTATAGTTACTATGTCATAATGATCAGTTCTTGTATTCACTGTCAACTTGGTTATTCGCTCTTCTCAGGAAGTTCTTCATGGTCTGCAGAATGTGGCTGTAGAGAAGCAGAGAATAAGGTTTTGACATCACAGTATTTAAGTTTGCCACATTTCTGCCTCTAGAACTTTGGGGCTTTCATTAGGAATGTGGTCTGTGTTATCAAAGAGCAATCTCATTATTTTACATTTATCTTAAGATGTGTCTCCCCTAGCTCAGAACAAGGCTAAACTCAGTTATGCTAAGTGCCATGCAATCATATACTGAATAATATTCTTTCATGCAAGGATCTCAGGCCATG
>JBCJKH010021229.1:20426-30525 GCA_039877255.1 Loriculus beryllinus | reverse complement strand
AAACATATGTGTGACTGCAAAGGTGTCATTTTGGAGACAGAGGCACAGAGACATCCATAGTGCAGATCAACCTGAGCTGCTTCCTGCACTGACAACACCAATGCTATAGCAAAGGTGTGGGAACAGGGAGCAGAAATGAACAGCTGAGAATGTGGGTTTACTTCTCTTGATTCCTGACTGCTGAAGGTGAAAATCTTTTAACTCACCCTGACATAGCTTCAAAGCAGCTAAGGCAAACAGGATATCACAAACCTGTCATGAAACTTCCATATCTCATAGATCTTGACCTTTACTTGACAAATCACAGCTAAGAAAATCTGCAAAATTAGTCTGCAGGGGAGTAGAAAAAGATTGAAGAAAATAATGGAAGCCACATGAGGAGACATATACAAGGAAAATCTCCATCCTTTGGTTTTCATGCTGCATTCACCCAATTTGTTCCCTAAAACCATGAGATCATAAATCATAGAATAATTCAGGTTGGAAGAGAGCTCAAGAGGTCATGTGGTCCCATCATACGTGTCTTTTACCTCATTCAGACGTTCTCCTGAACTAAGTGTGGCAATCAGTGAAATAACATCCTTGTTATTAGGTGTCACACCATAACTACATTGAAGTGTTTTGCATCTCTCCAATCTGAGACATAATCTTGAAGATTTTCCTGTTCTGATAAAGCAAATGAAGCCTCGTTATTCATAAAAAGTTAGACATTAAAATAGTGTTGAGTAATCTTTTAACTGTGAACAGTGTGGTCATGGGACTCTCTGTAGGAAGAGCAGGGAAGGGCAATAAGGATTCATATCCGTGTTATGTATGCTCCTTATTGTGTAAGTGGCAAGAGGAAGAAAGTTATGCATGGGTGACTGCTTACTGGCTCAGATTCAGAAATGTAAAAGCCCCACTCGTGTGAACTGTAAACACATGACTAATTCTGTTGGCTTTAATCTGAACTTTCTCTTATTGCATCTACAAAATTTATGCCCAATAGCTCTACGTAATCTGCATATACATAAAAGGATACACCTCACAGAGTGACCATGTCATTCTAAACATCTGGTAGAAGGCGTTACATGCCTACGTATGTGCCTGTATGTTTCGTGAGCACAGGTTGCTGTGTAAGCATGTATTATTTCATTCCCTCATCTGCTATAGAACTGAGTGTACTTTAGAGATATGGTAACCTTACATTCATGCCATTTAAAACTGAACAAAGCCCAGCAAAATAATATAGAAAAATATGCAGAACTAGAGGAAGAATGACAGGCCGGTTGCATTCCTTATATTCACTAATAGGCTTCTGTTCCAGGCTTCAAAAATGTAAATATGATGAGCTCTGAGAGCAGTCAATGAGAGCTGAACTGCATGCGAAATCAAAATAAAAGACTGTTGAGCTCAACATCCCTCTCCTGGCCATCTTGTGCTCAATGTAGATATTTCTGGGGCCATGCAAGAGTTTCAGGAGAAACTCCTTATAAGAGAATCATTCACTGGCATGGTCTTTTATGTGGTGTTTACTGAAGGTCTTGGTACAGGTCATTTTGGGGTAACGAATGGAAGGAAATAAAGGAAGATGCCCTGTACTTCACCCTCTTAGTTTTCATGGAAGATCCTTTACTGAAAAAAAGCAAAACTGAACAATAACCACAAAAGCAACATCCCTGATAAGGCCTCTCCCCAAAGTATATCTGCTCAGCTACTCCATTTCTTCATCACATTCCTTCTCAAAACTCTGTTTTGCTGCTAGTTTCCAAGACCACAGTTTCTTTGCTCCTACAATTGAGTCTTGTCTTATTTTGCCCTCTGCCCCTTAGGCTACAGGGCTGCTGTTTTATACTGTTTGTACAGTGCTTCTGATTAGGGGATGCCTAGACATGTTATCCCCTAATGCCCTTTCTTCTTTCCTTGCCTCCGTCTGACAATGCAAGTGCTCTGAAAGGCCTTGAGGTGAAAGTAGCCTTATGGTCCTCCTGAAACTTCCTGGACATGGTCTCTTCCAGCCTGAATTACTTCCTGAATTTGTGGTTTTATCAGGGTAGGATTCAATGAGGAGAGAGAAGCATTTAGATGTATCTTGCCCTGGTTTCTGCACCTCAGGACCATTGACTTTAGCTTGTGATGAAGCAGTCTCATCACGTCATGCTAGAGTCTACCATGTGGTTGCTTACATCTGCTCAAATTAACACAGGGTTGGGTTCAGTTGGCCAGACACTGACACCAGCTGTATTTAGTTCTCACAGCCTCGGCAGGTGTAGTAATTCGATGAGGTTAACCACTAGTTAAAGGGATGCAGAAACCACTTCTCATGTTTCAACCTATCGTATTTTGTGTGGGAGGAAATGCCCTTTCTATCTTTATGGTATTGATCATATCATTAAACGTAACAGTGGCTGGAAAACAGAACTATGTGAAAATATCAGCAGTTTTATTTCCCAGAGATTTTATCAAGAAATATCACCTCCCGTGCCCTCTCCTTCATGTTTGTATTCAGGTGAACCAAATATTTCTAAATTTAAAAATAAAATGCATAATAACTGCTGTACATTGAATTTTGTGCTTTTTTTAAGGCAGGGGTGATCAAACCCACAGACTAATTGGAGAGAACTTGAAACTGAGCTCATTTGTCCATTGTTTTTGCAAATGCTGGCTAAAGTTTTGGATCAGGAATCAAGTGAAAGATCAACCCAAATAATTGCATTCCATCCTAAAATTAACAGGAAAGTTCAGGGAATCCTGAGTACAAACACTGTACCTAGTTGTCCTTATTGGATACTTCTTAAGAGTAGCTTTTAAGTCTTATGCTTCATCATTCCTTTACAATTGATTCCAATACATGTAAAATTCTCACTAGAGCTGATGTTTGGTAGAAATGAGCCAAGTCCACAGACCACTGCAGTGTTGGGACAGCCTTTCTCATTGGCTTAAAGCCTCTAGAGGTGGTGGACCAAGATCACTGTATAAAGTCACTGTTCAGCTCCCTGATCATGGATGTTTCATTGACAACATGAGCTCCCCCAGTTGTCCTCACCAACTTTTTCCTACTCTCGTTGGGGTAGAGCTGCCTTGTTGCGTCACTTTGCACAGTGATGCCGTATAATGTTGTACTACATAGGTAGAGCATCACTCATGTGGTGTGACCAACAGCCCTTTGGCTGTATTCATAATTTTTACGATGTGCAGTTTTCCAAATTAAATTACCTTATGTCTGATTTATGTTCAACTATGTATATCTATCTTTTATTTTTTAGAAATTTGCCATGTTCAATTTTTTAAGTTATGATTAAACAAAATAATAAACGTCTAAAGTCTACT
The DNA here is from genome assembly GCA_039877255.1 of Loriculus beryllinus. NCBI lineage: Eukaryota > Metazoa > Chordata > Aves > Psittaciformes > Psittacidae > Loriculus > Loriculus beryllinus. The sequence continues at coordinate 27,216 of JBCJKH010021229.1, read as the reverse complement.
AATTGCTCATGGCAGAGGGGTTGGAACTAGATGATCTTAAGGTCCTTTCCAATCCTAACTATTCTATGATTCTATGATGGCAATTAACCCAGTGTGGGAAGAATCTTATTGAAATGTGTGCTGTGTGTCCCCATACATACCAGAGCTCTGACAGGGTTCCCACAGTTTGCTCTCTAAAACCAGTCCTATGAATCTTCATTAAGCCAGAAATTATAGACACTATCACGCTCTAATTCTAGCTTTCCACATCCGTATCTGAGATTGGGCATAGCAAAGATACCACTTCATTTCCAAATAATTTACAAAGGGTGTATTTTTCCCCACTGAGAAGTTGTATTGTAACAGCAATCAGCAATTCAGAGCTTTCAATTAAACATTGTGCCATTTAAATGGCAGTAAAAATGAAATGGTAGAACAGAATGGGAAGGAATATAAAAACAGGTGCAATTACACTCATTTTTATTTCAGACTCTTAAATTTTAATGTCTTTTACAGGCACATGAATAAATGAATTATGCACGATTCGCAACTGTTGGGAATTAATTCATACCGTTCCAAAAAGCTCTAGTTCAGCAAAGGTAGCAAAGGGAATAATCGGTTCTAAAGGTGCCAGCTGTTGACCATAGGTCTTCCAGTGATCCCAGGTACGTGTCAGCAAGTTACAGCACCTGCTCTGTGGATGAGGATCAGAGGAAGTGATTCCACCATACCCTGACAAAATAAATTCCTGCCAATGTCAGTGGGAGATAGCTAGCTTCTCATTTTGTCTCTGTGGAGAATTGTAGTGCATCTTAATATCAGGAACACTTGAACCCCATCCTGAAACACTACTAACAATACAAGTTGCTTTCTTTTGACAACCAAAGCTCCACACTTGTGACCTTGGTAACTGCCATTATTAGCTCAGTTGCCTCTCATGAAGATCCATACACTGATCTGCAGTTAGATTTGCACTGCTTAAGCATATGTGTAACTTGGGACCATTTCATTTAGGCTCCTTGTGGGTTGCAAATTCTGTTCAATCCAAGGACATTTACACATAATGCAATTTACTCTTGCTAACTATGATTCTGGAGCTGAGGCTGTTGCTGCTGTCAGTGGAAGTTTGAACATTCCTCTGAGGATCTTATTTAAATGTCTGAAATCTGATGACATGATTACTCCTTTATCTCTCTGAGGCAAAGGACATATCTGAAATCACAGCTTCAAAAGGAAGCACAGACTTGATTAAAACAAGTACCTCATTTGTCTTCTAAAGGTCTAGTATATACATAAAAAAAACTGGAATAAGGCTTGATCTGAGTAATCTTATTGGCAGGAATTCAACCCTTTATAAATTTTAGGGAACATCAGTTGCTAATCTGAATCATACCAACCTCTTTTTTCCATTTTTTGCATACCCTGTGTTCTCATCAGTCAATAGAAACAGAAGAAGCTAAAAAGCTCACAAGGTGAGGATTTTCCACACCTTGCAAAACTAGGAGCTTATTACATCATGACTCCCTACCCTTTTCTGCAAACAGCTCCAAATGCTCACACTGCTTTTTTCCAGCGCTTCTCTGAAGTGAGCTATTTGTCAGTAGGAGAACCTATTTTCCAAGTGAGTTTGCAAAATATACATGCACATCATAGAATAGCTAGGGCTGGTCCATGTACTCAGATGTCTTTTCTCAAGTGTGAAATAGCAACATAAGGTCAGATGACACCAGCACTAATTTGCTGAGTATCGTACCAGACATTAGATGCTGCCAAGCATCTCTTCCTCCTCAGCTGCGATCCTCTAATCCCATTGTACCCCCCATGTGCATCTGAAGACTGGCTCACAGTGAGTGTCTGGCCCAGTGGACACAGTGCATGAAACATTAAGTTTTGCCCTATCTACAAAAGTGTGAAAGGGGGACACAGACCTGCATATGTAAGTGCTACTAATTTATGCAGCTGATGGGTTCAGTATCTGGTCATTCAGATCTATGCTAAAAGATCCACAAAGGAACAAATAGGAACAGAAACAGGAAGTTCAGCTTTACCTGCATCCATTAAGTCAGTAGACTCTTTGTTTCATGATCTTGATTATGGATTCTAGTAAATGCAGCAAAAAAACTCCCTTCCCTTTCCCTGCCCATATTTCTATAGGGGGTAAGGAGCTGTACACCAGCTGTGGTCACAGCACTGCATTTCTTTGTGTTATTGTATTTTTTTTAAACCTTCATTATTATTCTTCAGGGCATTACACTGACATCACTGCCACTCCCGTCACACCAGGGGAAACTGGCTAGATAAAAAGACATTCCTGTCTGTCTTCTGTCTGCACCAAAGACAACAGTTTTAGGGAGGAATTACAATATGAGGCTATTAAAATTATTAAGAGTATCAGGTTCAAACTTTGCTAACAGCAGTGTAACTTCACTCCCTTTTTCCATGGTGCTTTGTAATTTATTCTCATCTGAGAATATCCTGGATTCTGGGGCTAAGAACACACATGGAGTTCACACGATTTGTCTTTGAATTAAACTTGTTGCTGCATCTCAGATGGAGAACTGAGATAGCGTTAAGTGGAACAAAGAGTCCTCCCTGTACTTCCCTCCATTCCATACCTTTTAATGAGATCAAAGATCCTTGAATTGTAACAATAGTTTATAAAGGAGGGAAAGGCAAATCTTTATCCCCCTCCTACTGAGACCTTTCCCTGATTTCTGGCTGCTTTCTGTGTGCAGTCAGCAAGGTCTGTAGGGTAAGGTGCTTGCAGAAGAATCCCGAACTCTTTGATCCCCAGCTACTCTGGTTTGACTTTTTTTGACAGCCTTGTATTCTGCTTTTACACCCCCAGCAACAGCACAATGTGCAACCTTTAACAGGCTGATGCCTCAGAAATTGTTCTCCTGCTCATATACATTTGGTTAAAGTAAATATAAATAAAGAAGGTTTTCTTGAGTGATAAAAGATTAGTGACAGCCAGGGGGGGAAGCTTCTTGTTGGTCATCCACTGAACCGTATCTTCTGCTACTGCAATGGGATCTCCTGCAAGTAATGCTGCCCCTCCACCAGCTGATCTGCACCATCTTTCTCCTTTGTGTGCGTTTGCAAAGGGGATAAAAACCAAACCCTACCTTGCTCCAGAATCAAAAGCTACTCATCTGTATCAGCTCACTGTGTCTTTCACTTTGCAGTTAAGCTCTTTCAGTAATGGCTGAAGGACACAAACACCAGCTCAAACTTTCTTTTCCAGAGCTGTCCTTGCTGCCACCCATCTGTGCTGTCCAGGGAGAGCCCTACCAGTTCCTACACAGCCAAGTGATATGTTCAACCAAGTAACCTGTGGGAACCCATCATGCAACACCTCTGCCAGGGCTGGTCAAGAGGAGCCCATTGCTCTTCTCTCTGTCATCTGTGGGCATCTGGATTCCCTATGGGGAAAGACCAGGCTGTGTTGTTAGCTTCACAGGGAAAGAAAAGCGCTTTGAACAGAGAGTGAAGACCTGCTTTGGTAAGAGAGATGACCGTATGCCCAGTTCAGGAGCTGCTCACGTGTTTTCTGTCAAAACATTTCAAGTGTGAGACTCTGATAGTGTGTTTCTATAATGTCCAAGGTACAGATCTTGAGTCAACACCTGTGAAAATCCTTCAGCTCGATCGCATTCTGTTGTGTTTCTCACATGAGAAAAGAGTTCTTTTCAATCCTAATTGTTTCACATATATAGATTGTACTGGAGCTAGCTAGGAAAGATTTCATTTCATGACTATGTCCTCACACAGCTGACCTGCTGTCAGAGCCATATTATTTCTGCTAGCACATCTGAGTTACAAAGATTTTATTTATGGAATTTTATCTCCCTTCCTGATAACAGTAATTTTAAAATGTCAGACTTTTGGAAGGACTCTAAAAAAAAAAAAAAAATCCAAAGGGAAAGAGATAGAGGTAACCTCTGTGGCTTGTTTGAGAATAACTCTTTCTAAAAGAGCAAAGCATATGAAAATAGGAATATCTAGAAATCTGATTTAGATAGATATAGTTGGTTGGTAGCTCACTTACCAGTGGTGGCACTTAAGTCACAAGACAATCTATGAAATGACTGCAAAAATATAGAAATGAAATAAACAGCGCATTCCCACAGCTGCAAATAAAATGGGAGAAATAAGTGTGCTTTCAGCATTCAGCTTGATCCTTGTTTGCTTTTAAATGACATGCCACTGGGGCAGCATCGCATAAAATTGTCCTAAGACTTCCTGTAAAAGGTGTCGGTTTTTTATTCAAAGCAGTTGGAAAAACACATGTCTAAATGAAAGTGCACTCAGAGGCCCAGCTGTTGAGATGGCTGTGCCACTTGAAGTCTGGGAGAATATAGTGGAAAACTGTCTCAGAACTGGCAAAGCAACAAATCCAGGACTGATCTTCCAGTCAGGAGTCAGCGTGCCAACAGGAGTGCAAATGTGAGGGTGGGCAAAAACTTGTATGTAAAGCTACAGTCATGACAGAGAAATAACAAAGAAAGACCTGTAAATGTGACTATTTCATGAAACATTCGGGTTTTTGGGTTTTTTTTAATTTTGGAAATTTCACTGGGCAACGGCCAGTTTCCTAAGGGAAGTATTAGAAAACAAAGCAATCCAAGCAACAGCAATCAATGGCAAAAAGAATGTGATTTCAGACACATGGCACAGATTAATTAAGCAATCATTAAAGTTCACTGATTTATATAGGAAGTCATGTAAACGATCACTTACCAGAAGTGTGCCATTGCTAGGCTCTAATGGACATGAGATGAAAACGTGTGAGTGAAGGTTGTATGCAAACAGAAAAGAAGAAAGAAAGAAGAAATTCCTCCTTTTATTTTTTCTGAAGATAACAGGAGATGTTGAGAAAATACCTGATAACAAAAGACTATGAGGCTGTTGACTAGTCTCAAAGGAAATCCTCTGAAAAACATGCTAGTGGGAACACTTATGGAGACTTGCAAGAACAGCTGAAGGGTTAGGCCACCCACCCCTAGTTCCTTAGCTGTTTTTAAGAACTTATCTTCTGCTTAATTCAGTGAAAGTTGGCATTTATCTCCTGCAACTGGCTGACATATAGGAAAGTACCTTAGTGCCCTTCTGTTCATACTCAGGATGTGCATTTTCACCCAAACTTTTTCAAGATCTCTTTGATTTCAAACTATTTAACTGCATATATGAGATCCTCCTGGTCCCTGTTGAAAAAGCTCATGGAGTTCCTGATATGCGCCAATCTAACACCAAAACTTCAACCCCCCGACTATATGAACATGTGTGGTGGGGGAGCAAAATGAAAAGCATGCTACAGCCATCCCTTTCGAGCTTGCAGAGCAGCGGTGCTAATAAGTAGGGGGTGAAATGGCAGTGGTGTTCAGGCATTAAAATCAGAAAGTCACCATATCGCTGGTTCAGCTGTGCTCTGCACACCGCCGAGCTGGGAGTGCCAGCTCTGAGACACAGAGGCAGTGAGAGACAGAGGAGTACAGCTGATGTAGTATGAAATAACCAGATGTGGAATTTTAAGGCACGAACAGGTGTGGACATTTCTGAATGCACTTTTGTCTGGGTAAGTGCCCTGCAGAGCCTGGAGATCAAAGTTAGGCTCTGGTGGTGGAACAGAGGTTTGTCTTTTGAAGAACTGGGGGAAAGCTCATTTTGCAAGCAGACGATAAGTAGATAAATGTTAGCTGGGAGGGTTCAGGGCTGAGAAAATAAGAACAATGTAAAGTTTGCCAGGGTTAAAAGCATCATCCTCTGCATATTTCCTCATTGTGTTCTTTCACTTGGCTGGCTCTGATCCAGCAGACGCTTGGATAGAGCTTATGGTTGCATAAAGGAAAGCACCTGAAACACCTCTCTTTTATGTGCACACACACACCTATAGATATATAACTTCTAGGTTTAAAGCTTGTCCTACTGGGAATTAGAGTTGCCACTGGACTTGCTTGTGAGGCATCACTCTGCCCTTCATCTCTATCCAATTGCTTTGTCTGTGACATGAGAGAGGTTGAAACCAGCCTCACACATTTGTGTATCTGCCACTAGAAACAAATGTAAAACAAAAAATCTGGAGGAAAGAAAACAATGGGCTTTATTCAACTCCCAAAGCCTCTTTGTTTTCCTTCTGGCCACATGCGTGAGCTCTGCTACTATCCTTCCCACCAAGTCAGTTCTTTATATGTCCCTTCTTTCTCAAATAATACTTACCAAGTTCACATAGATCTTTCTGCACATGCATTCATTGGTAATTTCTGGATGAAAACAGGCGTGCTTGATATGTAGCATATTATAGCTTCATATTAAACCACATTATCATTGCTATTGTGACAGCATGGTGTGCCTGATGTCTTAAACTGCACAATCATGGAGGGTAAAAAGACCCTGCCTAGAAAAGCTTGAAGACAGACAACCATAAATCAGCAACCACCACCACTACAACAACAAAACAATCAGAAAGGAAGAACAGAGGATTTTTTTCTCCTCCTTTGCCTTCTGCTAACCACCCCTCTCATCTCCATCCAGCAGTAGAGACATGTGCTCCACCCTGCTTTGTCCATGCAGAACGCTGCCCCTGGCATCAAGGGGCCTCATGCCACATGTGCATTGTGCAGTGAAGACGGAGGGAAAAGAAGAAGCTGGCATGGCTCTGACTGACCTGACTCATTGATATAGAATCATAGAATAGTTAGGGATGGAAAAGACCTTAAGATCATCCAGTTCCAAACCCCCTGCCATAAGCAGGGACACCTCACACTAAACCATGCCTCCCAAGGCTTCGTCCAACCTGGCCTTGAACACT
>JBCJKH010021229.1:0-20326 GCA_039877255.1 Loriculus beryllinus | reverse complement strand
CCGATCTTTCCAGTACTCCAGTCATAGGAGCCATCCCACCATGTTTCTGTGATGCCTATTATATCATACCCCCGTAGTTGTCCTTTGTAGACTTGATGCATTTATCTCATAACATATTGACAGGTTTGGCACTCCTTTCTCTCATTTTTGTTGTGTGCTTTCCTGAAGCAGTAGTACAGTGGTACTAAATAAGACGTAAAGTAAACTGTTCTAAGACAGCAACTATTAATTTATTATTATTTTACTTCATTTGTGGTTTCTAATACCTTAGTAGTAACAAATGGATTAAATATTTTTGTTTCTCCACTTCTTCCAAAACATTGCCTTTTCCCAAACACACAACCAGGAGAAAGGAATTAAGAAGTTCTTGGCTTTGTGAACATTGTCACTGTCACTTATATTTCAGCTGCAGTAGGATTGGAATAGGAAAGCAGAAAGCTCAAACCTGTATTTCAAACTGCACAGATAGATATACAAGTAAGCATCTTTACTGGCAGTGATGAGCACTGGTAGATTTTTGATGTAATGAAAAACATAATAAGGTTTGTCTACATGTCTTTTTTTAGCAACCACTTTAAAAATATCTAAATTTCTCTCCAATCTTAGGTTATATAAGAAGTTCAGCTGAGCAAACCAAGTGACCTGGTTTGATATTCACATCAATTATCAAATTTTTCATAGTTGATGTGACAGGTACACATGAGCATATGGGTTATGCATGTATGCACATGCATTTAATACTCCATTGTACCCAGATTCTTAGACAGCAAAACTCATATAAACTTTGCATTTCAAATTACTGAAGACATAGTATCACTGTATGAATATTTACTGTCAATAATGTTAAACTCTTTGATTTACTTGTCATTTGGTTCCCTTTGCTTTTAACCATGACAGTCACTGTAGATTGACCAGTGTATGTACCAGGGTGGCTGCTGTTATCTTTCAGGAACTATTAGCTTTGACATTCGGTTTTGATACACTACTTTAAATAGAAAAGAAAATAAAATCCAGAAATGAGATAATCTTAAAAATAACTGATTGAAACCAATGAAGAAAATGGAATAGCATGAATCTATCCTTCAATTAAAAGTAGAACCATGACACAACAATAAAACATAAGTAGTCCAATTTTTCAACAGTTTTTGGTTTTATAGATGTGCATGATCTATTTTTTTTCCCCTCTGGCTTACTGTTCCATGTGAAAGCTGGACCCCATAGAACAGAATATGTCACCTGCTCTATCATATTTATAAATAATGAAAAATAACAAGACAAGGATTATTAAGCAGTATAAAGCAAGTAAAACAATGGAAGCAGAAATAACAAGCTATCGACATTCTTCCTAAGCAGATATTTCCATGATTTATGCCTGTATAGATCAGTAAATCGCTACCCAGTAACAGGCAGAGACAAAGTAGCTCTTTGAGCTTTTACTTTTGCTAAATGGTTTACTGAACAGAGCAAGAGTGTCATAGCAGTAATAATAACAACAACAATAATGATAATAGAAAATCCCTACATTATTTCTCCTTAAACTGAAAATCTACTCTTACAACTTCTTGAAATAATAATTTAGTTGACTTTGACATATGATACACAGATGTATTTAAGAATGCTACGTAAAATATTTACTCACATTCCCAAAAAGCATGGGAAAAAATAAATTGCATGAAGAATTGTTAAATAGAATTTATCAGCCTTTTTCCATAGCAGTATGAGCAGAAGAAATCTGGAATATGTAGTCCAGTTATCTTCTGAGGTATTTGTCCTGTTAGCCCCTTCTTTTTCTATTAAGCAGTACTCTCAATGTTTAACTCCTGATTTAGATGTCTCTATTCCATCTTATTTTACATCTCTATATCTCGTATTCAGGATCCATTTCTTAGTTTTTTCACCCTCCACCTAAGAATCGCAGAATCATAGAATCATAGAATAGTTAGGGTTGCAAAGGACCTTAATATCATCTAGTTCCAACCCCCCTGTCATAAGCAGGGACACCTCACACTAAACCATGCCACACAAGGCTTCGTCCAACCTGGCTTTAAACACTGCCAGGAATGGAGCACTCACAACTTCCTTGGGCAGCCCATTCCACTGCCTCGTTACACTAACAGTAAAAGATTTCTTCCTTATATCCAATCTAAACCTCCCCTGTTTAAGTTTGAACCCGTTACCCCTTGTCCTGTCACTACAGTCCTTAATGAAGAGTCCTTCCACATCCCTATAGGTCCCCTTCAGATACTGGAAGGCTGCTATGAGGTTTCCATGCAGCCTTCTCTTCTCCAGGCTAAACACCAGCCAGGACAGATTCTAACAGGCGGTAACTCAGATGCGTGTGTGCACACAAATGAGGCTACACTGCTGCTGCTTTCAGCTCTGTTCAACTGAGGATGAAGTCGGGACAGGCACAGTGGCACGTATCTGTGTTTTGGAAAACAGAAAAAGGAAAAATGGAAGAGGAATCCTCAATCTATTCTCTCATGCATCCCCGATCTCATTCATCTCTGTACAAAACCCACAGACTAGGGATGGACCAGCACTGGCATGCCTGACCAGGAGCTGTTTTCCTTTGTCTATGGGACGGCTTGCAGTCTGAAGGCAACTTCCAGCTTTGAGATGGGAGGCAGTAGCTCCTTTCATGTCCTCCTAGCAATGGATGTGAATCATATGATGACACAGATACAGGAGGAGTTTAATCTTAATTTGAGGTTATATCCTTGGCTGCTGATGTTCATGTTGCATTGAGCATAGGTTCTGAAGTCCTTACACTGACATTTTCCAACATGCCACAGAGTTTTGCATTGACAGTTTTTAGACTGCATCAAAGAAGCTGTCAGAGGTGAGGCTACATGTTTTGACAGCCAGATAGTTGACAGCTGATGCTTTAGACACCTGGAGAGGCCTTGGGAGCCAGTTTGCAGTTCTAGGATAAGCACATTAAGTGGATATATTGGCAAAGTAGCAAAGTTATTAAGAATGCTGGGATTTAAATTGCCATCAGAAAACTGCTTCTGTCATGGCTTGCAGTCAGTTCTTGTTTTCCAGGCTACCTGTGCAACAATGTGCTCTTTCCAAGTACCTGGTGAATTCCGTGGTGTTAGAGACTCACTGTAACATAGGAAGCAAGTAGCTGGCTTGCTTCATCTCAGTAATTACAGCTCTGGACTGGATCTTATACTCATCAGCAGGCTAAGGTTGGAAGGGTCCCATTTTGCCTTCTGCCTCAGCTAGTCTTCCCCATTCTTCCTGACTAGCCCCAACTCTGGTTTGCAAATACTGCTTTTAAGAAGCTAATGTGATTTACAGCATTTGAAGATATCGTTACCAGTCCCATTTCACTGGATTTGAAAATCCAGCACTAAATCTCCACCAACCTTGTTTTGCTGTACTTTGACAAGCCAGGGCTCCTACCTGAAATGTATAACATTTGTTGCACAGATGTAAGAAATACATCTGTGGTGACACACACAAACACAACCCAAACTCTTACTTTCAGAGCAATCCATCACCTTAGAGATTCTTTTCCTTTCCCTGTTTTCCCATGGAGATGATTAATTCACTTCAAAACTCACTCCTTCATCCTGAGAGCTAATGCAAGGCTTGTTTAGGAGTAGCTTGAACCAAGATACATAAGGACATTTGTAGTTGAGCCAAGAGGTCCTGTCCCAGCTCCAGCCGACATGCAGCTCTAACAGCTGATCCAGACATTTACCAAACAGCTGGCAGGATGCGACCCACAGCTGTTAGAACAAAAGACAGGGAACAGTGTCTGTTTAGAGAGGCAGAAGGGATAGTTTCCTATGACCTAAGGACTAGCAACACACAAAGCACCCTATGTTATACATATGTGTATGTTCATATGCATGTAAGTTTAATTGCAGTGGGCATAATAAAGCAATTTGGGGTGATAGTAGCCTCATTGCAGCTAGTCCTGTCAAGGCTGTATGTGTTATCCAACTCCCAGTAAGAAAATTCCCTTCGCATACATGTGAGGGAGAGAAAAGCAGGGGAAATGGCAATGTCTCTATGTGTGGCTGCTCTAGTTTTTGTGGTTGTGGAGATGTGTTAATGAAATAATTTCATTGTTTCCACTTGATTCAAAACCATGCCAAGTGCTTTAATAGTTCCCTTGTACATCCAATGGCAAAAGATACTGAGGCCATCTGTCTTGCTGCTAGATAAGACCACTGTTCAGGTATCAGAGTTGCTTAAGGTCAGATTTGAAGAGAAATATAGGAGCCTAGAAGCGATGTGCTGCAATGCTTGACATTTAGGAACCAGGTCTGTGGAGTGGGATCTAGAAATTGAAAGTGTCTTTGTTCCGTACGTGGAGTCTGAGGACTACTGGTGTCTCCAGCCTGCTGCCCCACAGGGAATATATGCAGATATTGATACTGAGGAAACAGTGAAGGCGGTAGTGTAGGTGAAGTCCAATCCCTACAGACGCATCACTCTGGATAACAGGGAAAATCCACAAAAATATTGTACTGACTTGATTTGGTAACTGAGCTGATTTTCTCCAAGTGAGTTCTGACCATACACTGCATTGGGCTGATAGGGGATTCTACATAGGTCTTCTTTGGAGATACATCCATCTGCAGCTTGTGATCTCCTGTATCTTGCCACATAAAAGCTTGAGGATTAACTGCAGTCAGAGAACGAAAAGCCCTCTTAGCTGTTGAACCCCAGCCCCCTGCAGTATGGGATTATCCTCTTGGTGGACCTTACTGTAGCTCAGTCAATAGAGGAAACAGAAAACCAAATGAAATGAGTTATTTGGCTTCATGGAACTCTACTTGGAAACTATGCTTTTATGAACATCTGGTAGTGTTGCCTCCCACTCGCAAATGTCAAACGCAGGACCCTCTGTGTCCTTTTGGTCAGGATCTTCTCCTTCTGCTGCAACACTTTAACCAGGGAAGAATTTAGAGCATTTCCTTCTTCTCAGCAGGTTAGAAATTGCAGGGTTTTAAGGAAAAAAGGTTTGTTTCCAAATATATTTTTAATTTTTGGTCAGAAGGGACCATTTTATGTATTTTCATTCATTAGAAGTCCTCATGCATTTTCCTCATCTTTGTGTCAGAAACAGATTTATCTTTCCATATTATATTCTTAAATTTCAATTAAGCCTGGAAGTGAATGTCTTTAAATAACCATAGGTCAGAGTTTTAAATTCACTATATAGCAATTGTTTATTTAACTGGAGCTTTTTGGAAAGTCTAAAACAGAAAGGCCAGCTGCAGGCCTGTGGGTTGGCTCTGGCTTGTAGACCAAATCCCTGCAGATGAGACAAGGACATCTGTTTTGACAGCGAATAAGCTGCCCTAATTGCAGCTTGCTTCAATGCCAGCCTTCGTGGACACATAAGCCCAACCATCACCACACTGTTGTGTGGACACAGGAGGAGAACACAAAGATCCCTGTGTGTAAGCTAAGCCTGGGAGTTAGCTCTGCACTGTGTCTCTGATTTGGCTTCCAAAGGAAAGTCACGAAACTAGGATTTGGGTCCTATAGTTGGCAAAATCATATGATCCAGGTTAAGTAATTTGTCATCCTAAATACAATGAAAATTTAACAACTGTTGGATCATATTGTAAAACAAGGATGGGCTCTAATACTTAGGCTACAATGGATTTAACTTAAGTAGTTATAGCCAAAACTAAGCTTCTCCTCCTGCAATTCTTTGTCCTGCTCACGTCTACAGAGTATCTTACAATATTTCCACCTCAATACAGAAGCAGCAAAAGACAACATGTGCCCCTTCTTCTGTTGTTGAGACACACAGGCACTTGTCTCCAGTCCCAGATACACTGAAATCAATGTTAATTACATTCCATGGGCTTTGGTTTAGAACGGCTAAAGATAAATATTGTTCAGGGAAATGCAGCCACTGATGTCTTCTCAAAGGCAAAGACCAATAAAACCATGTCAATGAAAATGGACACAGGTACAAGGGACCCTAGCTTGATGCTATGGTGATCCTTGACTGTGCAGGGTTGCAAATCCCAGAGGCATTTTTTTCCCACCACAGCAACCGTCCTGTAAAGCCCTAATGCAGTGGGTAGAAGTGAAATACATCCATGTCACCAGACTGTCCACAAGGGTTTAGCTGCACATTTAGCATTTCTCCTTCTGTTACACAAGACTAAAACTGTGCAGTGTCTCTGGTTGCTCCCTGGATGCTGTTACATTAATGGTGATTCCAGGCCTCCACTGGAAGTAAATAACCTCCATTAATGAGATCTTGTGTATGAAAGATGGAAGGTATTCTAAAGCATAAAACATTACTAACAAATTTATGCAGATAACTCAGATGAAATGGCCAGAAATCAATTTATCCATGAATCAGCATCTTCTGCATTTTTTAATTTATCACTTGATTTAAAATAGTGTTCATTTGTCCTACCCCAGAGAGGGAATATTTAGACACTGCCCTTAACTTAAAAATCTTATAGCCTCAGTTCAGATGGTGCACGTTGTAAGAAAACCACTAGAGAGGTCTACTGAGATAATCTTATGGAAACTGTAAAACTTAGAAAATGGGGAACTTTTTCTGCTTTCTTCATTTTTGTGTTCATGAGCAGGGCTCTTCAGAATCCTGTTTCCTGGTGTTACTGCTATTTCCCTCTTCCTGTTCCACAGGATTGGCTGTAGCTGTCTTAAAACTGGCTTAATGTCAAAATATGTTCCTCCTATACCTTTCTCTCAAACAATACAGACACCTGGCTGAAATCCCCCTCCCAATTATATACTAACCAGAGTCAAAAATTAATGCTTTCGCTGTTCTCTGGAAGCTACCAAGGAGCTTTTCTGTTTCCTTATGGGTAGTGTGTAAGACACAATCCTGGAATCTGTTAAGAAATTCTAGTGGCTAATCATTCTAACCAACAGTCCCCCTGCTTAGGTGAAATTGCTCATCTCTCATCGTCTGCTACTTGCGAGCGCATGGAGCAAAATCCTCTATTGAGGGTTACTAAATTTAATGCAATGATTATATTTTTAGACAAGCAATTGAGCAGAGTTTGCTGGCTGAATTCAAGGAGCTCTGCTGAAATATTTTATTCAATATTTCAAAAGTTTTTTTCTTGTTCTTTCTTAAGCACACTTCAAGAAACTTCAGTTTCCCTGGCATACAATCCACCCCAGTCCTGCAATAGAGGGCATAGTTTCTGTCCTATTCATCACATATTCCTTAACAATGCAGCTGTGCTCTTCCACAAACCATTTCTAAAGCTGTTTCCATTAATTAATTTATCCTTCATGGCAACATTAGGTGACAAAAAAAGAACTGCGGATATTTTAATGGTGGTCAGTACAGCCAATGACATAGCATTGAAAACTTCCATGTCAGTAAAGCACTTACTGATTTCTTCAATGTATTTTTGTTTAATAGAGTCATAACTGTCTACCTGAAGTAATTTCCTTGTTCTGATGTAGCTTACATGTTTGTTTGCCTACGTCTGTCTCTCTTCAGTCTTCTCATTTAGACTGCTATCTCTTTGGAATCTGGACCATCAGTTTATTGCCTGTGACAGTATAGTCATGACAAAGACCAAGATGCTTAGGCACATATATGTATTTAACTAAAATCAGCGGAAACAATTGTCCTGGGCTATCCTTAAAGTCAGTAGGAGAATATTAAAGAACTCCTCATGGCTGACAATGAAAAATCAGTCCTTTAAATTATATAGAAAGACACTCTTTAAAACATGGTTAGAAATTTCTGAACAGCCACATATCACCTCAAATGCCTATGGCAAAAAGCACTAACAGTGACATATATATAAAAGCTTATAAGCTTATATTCATATAAACTTTCATTATATCGTTGTTGCTCAGTATCCACAAGGGACAGAATGATTTTTGTACCCAGGCTTGTGTAAAAGAGCACTGAGATGTGATGGCCTACACTCAATGTTTCTTCCTTGCCACAAAACCAGCCCTTAAATGGTTTACCCTTATGCACAGCATGGTGCCTCTAATTCATCAGCCTTCAAGGCTTAAGTGTATCTTCCTATTAAGTTAGTTAAAGCTGCATAGGTTTAAGATTACAATCTGCTAATGGAAAGACATTAGGTGTTATTAACCATAACTGATTAGAACTGACAATATTTTTATGGAACGTAATTTTTGTAAAATCATAAGCAATTTCCTGCTATTGTTTGGATAACATTTACACTATCTATTTAATTTCTTTTCAAACTATAAGTAATCAAGGAATTATTTGGTCTGGTTGATTGTGGACATAGGGAAGTGACAGTGTAAAATGCTAGGCATTTGTTGAAAGAGGAAGGACATGGACAGACTTGCAGGATTAGAGGAAACTCCTGTCTACAGAAGTTCCATTGAATACAGAGAAACAGTCAAGTAGCTAAACACTTGTTACCAGTTTTTTTATTTATGTTATGCTGGCTTTTTGCAGTGAAGAGATGCACATGTCCAAGGGAAGCTTATGAGCAGAGGTTAAAGTAGAAAAGAACACATGAATACTGATAGAATGAAAGCCTGAGGCAGTGCAAGTTATAGAAGTAGATATGGTTGGTCACTTTGTGCCATTTCAGTGGCAGAGTCTTAAAGCGTTAAATATTCATCTGAATATTTCTATGCACAGTATGGTAGCAAGGTCCCATCTTCCCCTTTTCCCAGGTTTAGTTTGTAAGATCTGTGTATTTCTGCTTCTCTTCCCAGCAGAAGATGAAACATGAAGCCTTGTAAAGAGATGTTCATTTAGAATATAGTAATTTCTATCATTTCCTCAAAGAATCAAAGTTGTCATGACTTCTCTGGAAACCCTGGTGTTTCAGACTGCTGAAACTCTTTCTGAGAGAGCTGATGTGGCCATAGAGTGTACATGTAATCCATGGATTGCATTGTCAGGCATGCAAGAACACCAGGTTGGAGAATGGATGATTAAATGGACATCTTCTGTTGGGTAACTACTAAATGACTGTAACTCTTTAATCCAGAGAATCATAAAAGTCTGAAAAATCATATGCAATACAAGAAAAGTGAAAAAATTGTGATTGTTCAGTGCCTTTTGCAGAACAAGAGCATGTCATGTGGAAGTACAAGGAATCAAGTCCAGAGACAACTCTTCACACAGCGTGTTGTTAAGCTGTAGGGTCACTCTCCACAGGATGTGGGGGATCTGGGTTCAGGAAGGAACTGGACCAGTTCATGAAGGAAAAATCCGTTGAGGGCTATTAAATACAAAAATTCTAAGTCTGGTTTAGAACATCACTGAATTGCAAATTATTGGCAGCTGGGATAGTATTCTGGGAAAGTATCCCTGAATGTTTTCCCTAGCTCTTCCATAGGGATCTACAAGTGGGCTAGTCTGACCTTCAGTGTGAGATGGTGTAGCTGCTCTTGTGTACTTGTCTCACAGAATTAGTTTAGACTCAAAGGAAAAAGTGCCCAGCTTGTATGATGATTCTAGAATCAGGATGTCTCTCTTGTGTTCTGCTTCAGAAAGCTAGTCAAGCCCATGGGCAGATTCCTGCACACGTTTAGCTTCGTTGAAATTAATGCCAAACTTAAAGCTTATGTTTAAGCTGCACCAGAACTTGAACTCCAGTTTCAAAGACACAAGTGGAAGGGTCTGTGATAGGAAGTATTACTCCCAATGTGGACACTTTCAGGACTGTATTGTGTTCTGCTGCATATAAATTACAATGTGACTGAGAACTGTTTTGTTAAGGGCCTTGTTTCAGCCCCACATATTTGTTTTGAAACTTAAAAAGCTATTTTAAACAATGAACCTGGAAGATAATTGTGGTTAATGGTCGTCTCATGTCAATGTCCCTGACAAAATTTCTCAGGTGAGAAAACACCAGTGGGTTTCTCTTCTTTAACTGAAAACTCAACCATGAAACCCAGGGCAATTCATCATCAAACAGATTTTTCACACATGTTCGGAAAAGGTGAAAACCACCAAGGAACCATCTGGGTGTCAGAAACAGCATCTGGGGCTGTGGGAACTGCTGATTCACCACCCAACTAGGAAGAAGTGTTATTTTTTTCCCTAGGCTGCTAACCTATGTTTCACTACCCCTTTCTTGAGCAGTTAAGGTATTAGTCTATCTTTGCCCTCTACGGTATCTACCAGGAAGAGGGCCGTGCAATGTGCAATGACCTGGGTGCGGTATTGCTAACAGAAAGTGACAAACAGGTGGGTTGTTATAGCTGGAATCTGAAGCAAAAAAATTCCTTTCCTTTAAAGTCAGAGCTACCTAATTTTGGGAAAGTTGAAGCAAACAGATTGACCTTGGGCAAGAAAAGTCTGAAAGGTTTTTTTATTACATTATTTATTTATTTTATGCTTTCCAAACAATGGCAACCTGTATTTCACATGCTTTTAATCTCATTTCAATTGAGATGTTGACACTTTTGATTAAATCTTTGATTAACCCAAACCTGAACCCATTTTCTCAAGCACGGAACAAGGAAACACTCTCTTCTTTTTTTTTTTTTTTTTGGTATGTTTTTGGATGGCTGGTAATTTTCTCTGTTGTAACTGTAACATTTTTCAACATGCGCAATCTTGCAATATCACCTCAAGCTTTTAATTCTACCCAGAAAGCATAGATTCAATTCAGTGCAAATTATGCCAGATAATGGTCACTTCATACAGGATAAAAGAACAGCAAGCGCAAACAATAAGAACTTGGATTGTTTATTTAACCCTACATAGTCTTTAAGGATATAGTGCTCATTATAATAGGATCCTGCAGACAAAAACATCATTGCATTTTGAAAAAATCAATAGAAGGCATCAGATTCAGGAAAAAGTCAAGACCGGTCAATCAGTGCTCTAATAAACCATCTATCTAATTTAAAGGTCACTAATTTAGGTGCCTAACTTCAGTGGGGAGTAGCAGCAGTTAGGAATCTATCTCTCCTAATTCTCTGTCTTGGGAATTCTGTATTTTAAAGGGGAGTTAAACAAGAGTTAGAATTTGTCCTTGAACCCGATAGAAACAGGGAGAAGCATGCTGGAATCTACAATGTAAGATATTCTGCTGTGAAATAATAACCAAGAAAGCATGAAACACTGGAGTATTAATCCACTTGCTATTGTTATAAATTTACCACCCATTGCCATCAATCTAACCTTTGATTAATTATAATTTCTCCATTACTACCCCAGTTCATACAGTGATGAGCCGTCTGATGAAGCGTTCAACTTAAATTTTGGTGGTTTCTGGAAGACTGCTACAACTTATCACAGACAACAGGACTCAATACACCAGAGAAATTGAGTGTAATGTGCGTAGGATTGTTATGATATACTGTATTCTTTTGCATATTTTGTGTTTGTCAGAGAAGATGCATTAATAATGATCCTGTCTGGCCTAGTTAAAACAGCATCACTGTGGAATAATCTTCATGTAATTTCAGTCATTCAGCTCTAAATATTAGTCAGCCAGCATTGTGAATTCCATCCATTGCTTTTTTAATTTTTAATTCTAGGTATTTTTAAATCAAATAGCGTTGCTTTTGTTGTTTTACTGTTTGGGTTTTTTTAAGCCTTTTGTTTGCATGCTGGAAAAAAAAGCTCTGCTTGCATCTTTTCCCTGCAGAACTAGTCATGCCGTGTTGTAATAATAACCAAATCCCTCCCCACATCAATGTCACAGTGTTTGTTTTAGCTATCTTAAGTTCAGCTGCCAGCTGTTCTGTTCTTTGGATTTTATTGCAGGAAGTATAAATTCCCCTTGGTTTGGCTAGAGGTGCTTTTAGAAGCCTTGGAGTGAGGGGGAAGGGTAACGGAGGAGGGACTGTAAAGGGGAGAACAGCATGTCTGTTTTTGTTGAGGCGGGGTGGCAATCAGTTAAGGACTATTAAGCTTGATGGCCTTGATGTTATAGCATCACATCTCTTTTTACCATTTCTTAATCACTACAGAGTAATAACATCTTTAAAATTTATTGGGACAATTAGAAGAAAGCACAGTTCCTTTGACCCCAGCTGTTTCAAAGACTTCTATGGCTTTCTTTTCTCTCTACCTTTCTTTTTTTTCTTTTCTTAAAGAAAGAATAATCACTGGACCGAGCTTCTCAAGCAGTTACTACCTTGAGATTTATGTCACGTTCCATGTTGCTGATAACATGATAATTAAACTCAAAAAGATAAGAGGAGGAATGTATTCATGATTCATGATTCCAACTTATGCTATGAACAAGCAATTCACTTATGTAGAGAAAAAAGTCCCTCCGGTTCTTTGCCTGAAATTTGACCCAAATACTTTTTGAAGAAGTTGAAAGAAAGGGAGGGGAATTTAGTTAAAAATTCTCTTTGTTTACATTCCTAGTGGCACTTGAAGTCAGGTTACACTGAAACACGGTACAGATGTAGCTTCTTGTCTCTTATCAGACTAAGTGTAATGTCCCATGTTCCTTCTTCATCTCATTTCCTCGCCCAGTTCAGCTTTTCTCCTTTTCAGTGCACTCTTTTATTTTGTTAGAAATCTGTTAATTTTGTCATTCTGAATGTCTTTCTCAGTTCCCTTTTTTCCCTATGCAAAAATAATTGCCAGTGTTCAGTTCATCTGTGTTCTCCACACTGAAAAACACTTTGCTTCTCTGCTCTGGTTCCAGTACAGAACCAACTGCATCTATCATCGGATTTGTGAGCATTTTTTCCATTGATTGATTGTAGCTTCTGTGTCAGGGAGAATTACACATTTAAAGGGGTGAAACTCATAGTTGAGAACATTAACCACCCAAATAAGGCAACTAAGTTACGAATGTAGTCAACACTGCTTCACTAAATAGCTATCAGGAAGAGATAATTATCTCCAGAGGACTACTCAGCCCAGCTAAAACTTAATCTAAATTGTCAACTACGACCTCTTTCCACCACCTATATAAAATGCTTACAGAAAAAGAAGAGACTATATTTGAATTCCAGTATCCCAAAGACAAGGCCTGAATGCATGCCAAATTGTTTTAGTGAAAGTTGTGCCAAGATACAGTATTTGTTCAAAGAGAAATGTGAGGCATCCTGGACAGCCTCTATTGCTTTTTCAGAACAGACAAGTAAACTTGGAGTTCCCACTTTCCACCTGAGCATTCTAATTCTTTAAGGACCTGTTTAATTTTGAGCAGTACATTTCAACAACACTGGAGTGAACCTGACTGCACAGCCTCACTAATTATATAGTGCTTGGACACCCTGTGAATTCATTCATTCCCCTGTGAGTTCTTGCATCAGGCCAGAAGTGGTGTCCTGATGAAAACTGTCATTCCTTGAACCTAGTTAATAATGATGGAATGATCTTGGTTCTCTACAGTGTGTTATGAAAAGTATATCCTGAAGCAGTAAGGAAGCAAATATTGGTATATTAGTTTATTTCTTCTCTAGCCAGCTTTGTTCGAATGTCTCTGCCTTAATCACTAGACTACATTTCTTCCATTGCTGTCCCAGAAGTAGTATTTTGTGGCTATCATCTTTTTATGACCTTCATAATGGAAATAATATCATACCATACCATATCTTTTGAGAAATATGCATTTTCATAATATAATACACATTGTGTAATCTTCTCGTTATGATCACATTGAAACTCAATTTAATAATCACCTCCAACATAAATATAGGCATAGACATGAAGTGACATGTGGTATAGCATTGAGGCCTAAGTAGTTCATAGTATGGAACAGGAAGGACCAGAGTTCTTCCTGAGGTCCTGTTGAGAGGTCTAGTTCAGTACTGTGAGATCAGGATTCACATATAAACATTTCAACGTATATATACTTCCCCTGAAGTCTATGCAGTTTACAGGTATCCTGAAATAGGGTAAGCACAGATCTATCATAACTTCCTCCATCCTTTGTTTCTCCTTCATGTGCCCAGATAGTGTGCTACCTGATCATCCAGCTCCAACCCATAGCTGCAATTTAGATTAGAGATTTAATATCATAGTGTGACAACAAAACCTCCAACAATATTTTATTCTCTTTCTTTTGTTTTGAAGACTCAAAACTCAGCTTCCTCCACTGAAGTTAAAACGTAGGCTGAATGTCACAAAGAATTGCTGAAAGGTTCCTCTTTTAAAAAAGAAACACTTAAAAATTTTGAATTGCAACATTTAACAATTTTGAATTGCTCTGATTTCAACTTTGATTTCCTTCCCCTCAGAAGGTTCATGCTTTTCTGATTTAAGTCAAAATCTTAATCAGTCAGTTAGATGTTATGGATTCAATAAGGCTATATAAACAGGCACAATGGATATGGCATAAGGAGAGCTGGATGATCAGTAGTATAAATAGGCATAGTTACAGTAATTATGTAGGAAGCACATGCATGTGTCCATGTGTGTTTATTTATATAAAATGTGAACAGTATTTTATTATTGTCATGCTTTATTGAGCCCATTGATTACATTTACATAATGTCATCAAATATCTCCACAGAGGCTCATCTGCATCAATATTGTTATAACTCTAAAACACCAATGCCTTGGGCTTTACAGCCAGAGTAAATAGCTCCCTTTAAAATATGCTATAGAGAAACAAAACCGAACTGTGAAAACCCCCAAGACATCGCTGTCCTACAAATACTGCTGGGAACTGAAATCTGTCTAGTTGTGCAGGCAAAAAAGTTAATCAGAAGGAGGGAAATAAGTACTATTTATAAACACTCATGAAGTCCTGGAAGACTAATGGAGACCTCAGAATGATCATTCAGCAATAAAATAAAGAGCAAGAAAGTTGAGGTAAACTCATTTCCGTGAGCATGGAAATGAACTAGAAATGGGATATCAAAAGAGCAAAGTGTGCAAATGGAGCTTGAGAAAATGATCAGTGTAAAAGTAGCCCTGTAAAACTCTTGAGTTTATTTCATTTGTCAGAACTCTCAAGATCCTAAGCACATCCCCTTTCTGGAGTCAATGAGCTTATCTGGCTAAGTCTACCTTTGTTGATAAGAGCTGTCATGAAGGCAGCTTGACCTTGAATGCACAAGACCAAGCAGAGACATAGCTGTGATGAACTTGCAACGTAGCACAGACTAGGGCCAGTAGTGAAGCCTCAGCTTGAAAGCAAATCTCAAGGGAAAGAAGACACAGGCTATCACTTCTGGCTATAGAAAGCTATGCTCAGGATCCTGATGCAATGTGGGAAACAGCATGAAGTATATAAAGTTCTATGCATCCCTTGGTTCAAACTTACAAATATTCGAATAAACTTAGTTATGGTGATTGGTGAGCTTTGCATTTAAAGTGGTAGGATCATTCCCAGCTCTGAATCTCTCAATTTTCAACACATAAAGCTGGGAAGGTTGGTAAGCAGTACTGCTTTTAGAGAAGTGGTCCAAAATGTAGCAAAGGTAGTAATTTCCAGTGAAAATACAATATTCAGGTATTGCAGCTTATGTAAAAGGAGTTCAGTAGTGGGTACTTGTATATTTGCAGAAGTCAGGGACATCTTTGTGGTCATTTTCTGAAATTATATTCGTTACTCTGAGTCTTTGCAGAGGAGTGGTAGGTTTCCAGCAATGCTTGAAGCAAGTATTTCGTTCCTGCATAGAATCACTGTAAGAGGAATGAGAGACATATACACCAACATGAAGCATCTGTCTGCAGCATTTTGTACAGTGCTGAAAACTCTATTTTCTGCACCTTGAAGGTCAAAAAACATGGACGAAAATGATCAATTTAACACTAAATACCTAAGTTACTGTATAAGTGTGAGTATGAATTCAACTGTGTATGTTACAAGCATTTTATGTGGTGTAGAGGATTACCTGTTTGAAAATATATAGTCAAGTTTGTCTGACATTTCATACTAGAAGTCTCTGATTTCAGTGCTTTAGCTTCACCAAGGGTAAGCAATTTTATTTATGTTTCTAGACAGATGTCTTTCAAGAGATTCTTTTTCTGAATGTGTCTGAGAGGGATTTACTTATAAGTTCCAGCAAAAGGTAGTTCAGTTATTTTTATGGAAATGATTAGGGAAAAAAGTGCAGTTTTGACCCTATTGAGCCATGTTTTATGGAAACCATGGTTTGAATTAAGAATTTGGCACTTTGTGAGCTTTGTTAGTGATGGATCTCTTTCTACTGTTATATTGCAAACCCCAGCATAGCTACCTAAACTATAAATAACTGAAAAAGTTAACAGATGCTCTGGTTTTTATTTTGGGTTTGTGACCTTCCAAAATCTCTCACCTCACTGAGCTCATGGTAAGCTGGTACAGCAGAAGCTGAGCACACCTTTCACTGCAATTTCTGCTCCAGACTCCATCAGCCTGTATCAACTGAGAGCAGTGAACCACCCTTCTCTAGTCCTTTGGTGTTGGATGGAATGAAAGACAGACCAGCAGAGAAAATATTGCAGCATACTTGTACAAGAAGTGTCTCTGGATGTACTATAACAACACAGGCAGTGAATGAATTTAGCTGATGAACTAATTCTGTTTTGTTTTGATTTTTTTTTTTTTTCAGGACTTCCATGATTCCTCCCTATGTTTCTTACTGTTCTTGCTGATCATGAAGTATTTTGATGTGTCATCACTGTTCCCAGTTGTGAAGAAACTTGTAGTGCTGCTTTCTGGTATGTACATGACCCAAGGGACCTTGGGATAAATGACCTGATTAGTCCTGAAATTTATTCTAAGAGCCAATAAGGTTCATTAACAAATTGTTAAGTACGAGTAAGACTGGCAGGAAAGAAAGTTGATGATGAATCCATCAGTGTTGTGATCTAGCCTCCTTTCTTGTTCATGTGAGGAGTCTGCTTTGAGTGCCTCACAGCTATCTTCTGGTCTACAATTTGTGCTTTCCTTTCATGGAAACTAGGTAAGGAGCTGAAGAAGAGGGTATAGGAAGCTGATGTTCTTTGCTGTGTCATCTTTGTTTGGAGTTGGAGCATGGACAAGATGCATGTCTGAGCCACAGATGTACTCCTGGGTTTGAATGAAATGAACACTCCTGGGAGAGATCTGAAATTGAAACTGGTTTTCAGAGACTGGGAAAGATGGCAGGGGGTTGGAACTAGATGATCTTGCGGTCCTTCTCAACCCTAGCCATTCTAAAATTCTATGATATATGATAAAATAGCTGGATGCCAAGATACTAATAAATCATTATGACTATTGTCACTTGTTCTACCTGTAACAGGAGAATGACAGTTTCTTCTCCAAACACCTGTTTGGTGAAGCAAAGTTTTCATTATTGTTTCAGTTTTTATTTATTCTAGGTGGTCAAAATATCTCAATCCACATATATGGATATTCTTTCTTAAAGGCGTCACAAAAATGTAGTGTTCAAGTGTCTGGTAAGAAATCAGATAAAAGCCGGATAAGCTATGTTTGGAGTAGTGTTGGAAGATGCAATGCTAAACAGAGCATGAAAGCAGATACTGGTTAGTGAGGTTGAAGGGAGAAAATGCAAGATGTGGATGCAATGAATATAATTGCTTTTGCAATTATAAAGAGGGTACATGGAAAAAAAATCTGTCATTCTGTAATTAAAGGCTACTTGATAATGTGTGTGAACATGGGTTATCTGTAGTTGTATATTTGTCCTCAATGGTGGCATTTCCTACCTGGTGATTATTTACCTTACTGCCTTATTGCTCTTTAAACCAAAGGCTTCGATTTAATGCATTTGCACACTACAAAAGATGCACATACTTCTAAACAAGCTAGCCCTTTGCACACAGACCATGTGCAGATAGGAAGTATTCATGACAAATAAATAAATAAATAGTGTGGATAATCAAATCTATTTAAAAGAGATTAAGTCAGTGGTTAAGCCCCACAAAACATTGTGCACTAGAAACAAAAATAAGACTAACAGTGTGTATGATAAAATAATATGATGCCTATGAGAGTTCAAATAGCTAATGACTTTCAGTCAGGAAGGAAGGCAAGAGGATTTTGAATAAACAAGTTTAATTACTAATGTGATAATGGTATATTAATAGCACAGAAAAACAAATGACATATCAGAAATTGTTTTCTAAATTGAAGTTTCTTATCCTATAGTTTACTTCTTATACGTAACACTGAAGGTGTCTGGTTATCAACAGGATATGGACACATGCTTAAAATCAAGCATTTTCTTGCTTGTTTGCTCTGTTTGCAGCTAGATTCTCTGTCCCAGACGCATAAAGTGAAGGAGAGGGTGGTTCACAAATGATGGTTGCAGGACCTGGAGGGAGGCTGTCTGAGAAAGCACTACCTGGTCCACCAAAGCACGTATACTGGTCCTGGACCATAGTGTTGCTGTGAGTGGTGCAGATCCAGGTTGAAGGATTAACTGCCAGGTTTGCAACCTAATTAAGAAGTAAAAAGAGACTGTGGAAAAACTTCATATCCTCTTCAAAGTACGTGGTAAGCAAGACATGGTTAGCTTGGCAGTTGACATCTCCGTGAAGCAAGCACTACAGCACACGCTAGGGTTAGGACAATGTTCTAAGAAGAGAGCTGGCAGAGTGGCTGGAAAAGATGCACACTGGCCCACGGCATGGTTTACAGATGCACACTCAGGTCTGCACAGCCACATCTTTCCTTCCTGCTCTGCCTCCATCTGCCACACCAGTGCAGCTGCTGCACAACTCCTGCTCCAACATGTTGCATTATGTGGTGTCTTGTGTTCTGCAACCAAATTCAGGCTAAACAAGATGAAAACATAATTATTCTCAACAGTGGTATAACTAATGGCTGCCTCCAGGAGCAACTCTCTCTCTATGTGAGGTTTATGACAGAGACTCAGGAAATCACACATCTGGTTTGCTTTATCTCCCTTCGCTGGGCTTGCTGAGGACTATGCTGCGGATTTACCCTCTAGCCCAGAGCAAAGGACAATTTACTCCCTGGAATTAGCTAGGGACTGAATTATAATTTAACTGCTTCCAAACTATGTCTCTCTGCATCTCCATGCCCAGCCCTGCCTCCTGCTGATGCAGGCTGGCCCTGGGAGCTAGCAGGAACAGCAGCTCAATGCACAGGAGGTGTGAGGTGCAGTCCTTCCTCGAGACCCATATCCACAGAGGATCCCTGGAGCAATGGAGATCTTCACCACAGAGTGGGGGAGACAAGAGGTCTGTGCAGTGGAGGTAAGGTAGGTATTTTAGCTGTACTAGAGAGAGAGTTGTTACAGAACACGCCAGCCTCCAAAGCTTCATTTACAATCAGTGCCCGCTGCTGGCAGCAGGCTGGGGACAGCCAGCTGGTGCCACCCAAGGGAAGGGAAACAGTGCCAAACAGCACAGCACCAGCACTAGCAGCTGAGGATCTGGGCAATCCCTGCTGCTGGCAGTTCCTTCTCCTCACAGGGCAAGCAGCTGGGATGCAGACAGTGTCGGGCCCCTTCTTCTGCGCATGGTTTCAGAGAAGTAGGCTGAACACTCTGATTGGAGTTACAGCGCAGTGGTGCAATAGACGGGCTCTGTTTCGACTGTGCAAGCACTACCATTGACCCCAGCTCTTCATTTCTGCAACAGAAAATAGGTTTTTGATGAAACATGAGCATGAAAGCAGGAAAGGCTTTCACTAAAAAGGAAGGGTTCATGGAAAGTAGCAAGGGCTTGGAAACTCAAATTGTTGTCTTTAAAGGCAGCAGCAGAGAGGAAGGTTAATGTACCCTGATTTTTAGTTTAACTTTGTTACAAACACAGGTTCCCAAGTGCTCCTGAGAGCCGGTGTATTTCTGCCCTAATAAGCAAGCTGAAACACGGCCTCTTGTACTCTGCCAAAGGCAGAGCCAGAATAATCCAACGCAATAAAAATTCTCCGCTGCCCTCAAGCCTCCATCTAAAATTGTATCCAAACCTGAACTGAATTATTTCTGAAAGGGTAATTACTTCTTGATTACTTTTTATCAACCTCTAGGCTCTCAGGCTCCAGGCAGAAGTTGAACTGTCAGATGTCAAAACAGGGGGAGAGAGAAAAAAATGTTCATACAGTGGCTCCAGCCCAGCTTGAAGAAAGAAGTGCAATAAATTTTTTCTTGTGGGAGCTCCAGACTATCTAGTGGCTGTGTTTCTTCTGATGCGTTTCTGATAAGCCTCCAAACCCTGACAGGATGCTGACCTGCCCTTGCTGCACAACGTGGGAGAGGAGGGGAGAGCTCTTAGCACCAGCAGTGCATTGCAGGGGTCAGAGCACATGCAGAGCAGACCGAGTCTCCACCGAGTCACTTTCTGGCCTGACGTGGGGGTGGGCTAGCAAGCGGTCTTGTCTTTTTTTCCCACCCCACCACAACCCAGCTCTGCTCTGCAAAGAGGTCACCTGCTCTGCAAAACACTGCTCACCATCAGCGAGTAACATTTGAACTCTGTTCCCACAGAGAAAGAGCTAGGGGAGAAATCTAATGC
>JBCJKH010021226.1:0-22612 GCA_039877255.1 Loriculus beryllinus | reverse complement strand
GTGATGGAGCCATCTGGTATCCATCTGTGTTTGGAGCCATAGGGTTGTGATGGAGCCATCTGGTATCCATCTGTGTTCGGAACCATGTGTCCTGTGATGGAGCGACCCAGTCGGGGTAGAAAATGGTGACCCGGCCTCCTTCCTTCAGCCACCTCCATCTTCACCCCTCTCCACACACCACCACACCCGCCATTCCCTGAGGTAACGCTCTCCCGCCTGCTTTGACCACAGATACGGACTCGGAGGAGGAGGAGGAGGAGGACGGATCCCTGAGGGACGAGTGGCCTGTGCAGCCCCCGTCCGCCCCCAAGCCGCGGCCGTCCGGTCTCTACAGCACGGCAGCCAGGAAAGGCGGCCGGGCGGCCGGCGGCCCCAAGGCAGCCCCCCGCAGCATGGCGGCCGGGCGGGCGCTCAAGCCGAAGGCGGCGGCGGTGGGCAGGAAGCAGCCCTTTTGCCTGCTGCTGCGGGAGACCGAGGCGGGATCTTCCTTCAGCGACTCCTCGGAGGACTCGTTCGATCAAGGTTATTAGTTTATAGCAAACGCAACCCCCTCTGCCATGGCTGTGTGGGAGCGGGCGGGGGGCCGGGGTCAGCCATTTTGATGGTCAGAGCCAGGGCGGCCATCTTCGTTGTTGGCAGCGTAGCCTGCTGTATCAGCCCCACGTTTATCCGGTAGCCTTTTTGTACCTTTATCATTGTGATATTAAGACTGGCTGGCTCTTTTAGAGCTTTTATAGCAACTGGGGTTTAGTGCCCACCTCTCCCTGCTTTCCTGTTCCCTTCCTCCCTTCAGTTTTCCCCTCACTTTCTTCCTTGCTGCCACCACCACCATTTATATTATTATTATTATTATTATTATTACTATTATTTCTTACTGCTTTTTGTTGGCATGAGCAGTTTGGAAGGAGCTTTTTTATTTCTTAATTATTTTTCCTTTTGTTTTTCCTTTCTCCTTTTTGTTTTTTTTTCTTTCCCTTTGTTTTTTTTAATCCCGGGATACTGTTGTGTGGCTTGTGTGACTCGATGTTTGTACTTGCGATTTGGTTATACCGAGCTTTTATTAAACAGACCGAGTTCATTTTTAACTAAACCTGTGTACCTTGTCTCTCTTGCTGTGTCTCTTATCAGGCCGATTAGGTTGCCGCTTCACTCCATCCTGCTCTGCATCCCCTTCCTGCTCCCACTCCCCATGAGTAGAACTGGAATTAACCTAGTCTGGGGTACTCTCTATTATTCAAATATCCCTGCTGCCTTTGTCCACGTAAAGCTTAGGCCTTCCCCGTCCCCATCCCCTTTTATTTAATACGTATTTTGTTTGGTTTTTTTGGTGGTTTTATTTCTGTTTCAGTTTGTTTTCTCCATTGATAAACTCTCGAAGCAGGCAGATAACATGTAGATGCGCTTGGTCCTTGTTTCTGCTCTAAGGTCCCCATTACTGAACAGCCAAAAATCACTCTTTTTAAGTATAAAACCCGTGTTTGTGTCTCTTTTTGGGTGGTGATTGTTTTATTCCACATCACCCGCGGCGTTCCGAGGATGTGGCAATTACTGCATGGAAGTTGACTCCGCAGTTTTCCCTCCTTCACCCTCACCCCCTGTTTTTTCCACGCAGCTTTTTCCTGTCAGCCTGTCATTAGGACTTCAGTGGGAAAAGGGATTACTCGAGCCTTTCCCTCCAGAGACACAAGGGGTTTCTGTTCTAGAGCACACTCATTAAATAATAATCATGGGGAAAGGTCATTTTAATGAGCCCTCAGCTCCTGAAAGAAGCAGCGCATCGAGGCTGAATGCTAAGCGAGAGCATCCCCAGTTGTTATCATCCAAGCTACAGAGCACAGCAAAAACCTTTTAGTGTATCGCATTGAAAAGGGCCTGGAGAGTTTTGCTTTTGTTTTGTGCTTTTGCCTTTGTTAGTTTTTTTTTCTGGATGTTAATTTCCTCCATGCACCTCTTTGCTTTTTCTCCCCTCCAAACCCCAACTTCCAAAGAAAAGGTAATTCAGGCTATTGAACGCAGCAGAAAGATACAGATTGCTGATTTGGTTGGATGTGGCTTTGGGCTGGACCCACCAATGCATTTCAAAGAAAACCCCCCTAAAAAAAAGAGTAATATATGTTTGAAAAGAAAATTCATTCTTAAAAGCCAGACAGTTCTGGGGATAGTGGATTTTATGTCACGGTGAGACTGCCACATTTCCATTAAGAGTCTGCGTTAACTTCCATTCTTCCCTTCCCTGTTCCTTCCTGCATCTTCCCTGTGTTTATTTTTGCTGCTGTTGGAAATTTTGAGGATATCAATCCCTTTTAGTTGCTAAGTTCTTGAGGGTTTCTTGGGTTTGCTTCTTGGTTTTGCTCCAGGTAAGCAGATAGGTCACTTGGCCTTCATTGGCTCTATCTTTCAAGTAACCTGTCTGCTTTAAAGAGAAATAATCCCAGTTTTATGGGATTATCTAGGGAGGGGAGGGGAATATGGGAGGAGGCTGGGGAATCTGGAACAAATGGGGAAACGCATTGTAAATTCCTCTGGGAATGTCATTTAATGGTGGGGAAACCAAAGATGCAAAACCTCCTGGGGTGGGAGGTGGGCACGGAAGGGGAGGTGGGGAGGGATTATTTGCTACAGGGTGGGGTTTTTTTTTCTGCAAATGCTTTTATTTTTGTTATTTCTCAGAAGCATTTACTTAAAGGGATATTTGGGTAATAGGGTTTCTAATGGCTTTCCCTGATACTAAACCGATTAATAACCTCAGCTTTTCTAGAAGTGCTCACTTTCTCCTTGCAGCTGCTTGACCAACCCTTTCACCCCTGCCCCTATCCATGATGCTTTGAATGTCTGTGTCGGTCTCTTGCATTTGCTCTCACGCTGCACTAAAGAAGCAAAGTGGTTGGCTGGTTGTAGGGCAGACACTTCTCAGCGAGGGTCACTAGCCATGAACCTGAACCTTGACCATTGTTATGTAGGTAGGCAAAATAACTTTTCTTTATGTCATCTGTCAGCCTCAGACGTTTCGCTGTTCCCTCCATGAATAATGACACGTAGCTCTTTGCATCCTCTTGGTTATTTTAATGATGATTGCTGTCCACTTTTGACTTGCCTCTGTCCATGAAGAGACTCGCATGGAACATTTGCTTGTGTGCACGTGTTTGAGGGCTCCAGAAATACTTTACTGTTGCCAGGCCTTCTTTTAGAAAACCCCTTAACACCCAGCAAAGGGAAAGGTTTGCAGGTGGGGGCCAAGGTGAGAAGCCACAGCACTGCCTGCGAAGGTTCTGCCACTGTCCTTAGAGGTTTCAGGGCTATGATGCGGAATCTCCTAGTACCAGGGTAATTGCCTGGCCATGGCCCTGCCAATGTCTATGTCAGAGGTAGGAATAGCTGCAAGAAGATGTGTTTTCATCTGGCTTGAGATAGACAACGCTGCTTTCTTACAGACTAAACACCATGTTGGTGTTCTGGTAAGAGGCAAAGCTTGTGGTTTTTTGTGTAGTAACCTTGGAGAGTAAACTTCTGATAGGGGCTAAAGCCACACGGGACTTTTGAAAACCATCAGGATAAGTAATACCTTGAGCGTTCTGAGACCAAAGATCCACACTTCCTCCTCCTCTTTACTGTTTTCCATAAGAAATTAGTACCTTCTGCCCTGCTCTCCTTTCCCTGACTGGGAGGATGGTTTGACCCCAATGAAAAAACCCCAGACAAACCAGTGAGGGTTCACTCTTTCCCTGCACAGTCATTCCCATGTGATAGATTTAATGGTTTTAATTTTGTAAGTATTTCTGGAGTCAGCAGCACAGCACATCCGGGGGAAAAAAACCCCCTATTTTCAATGATGAGAATTGGCTTGTTTGAAAAAGGAAAAGAAGAAAAATAAAGGCACAATCAGCAATTGGACACTCCAAAATCGATAACCTCCAGAATCTGGACAGATCACACAAATCAGATGTCAATGACCCAGTAGCTGTCTAAAGTCTGCCTGTACTTAGCCTGCTTTGTATGCTGTAGGCCTGCTTGGTGTTATGAGAAAACCATGCTATTTTCTTTTCAATGTGAAATGACTCTCTTTAAGTGTGTGATTTTTTTCCTTCCCCCTTTCCCAAGCTTTTCCTGTCCACATCCCCCTCAACCTTGTTACATCAGCCTTTAAAACCCAAATTGCTTAACCAGTTTCTGTTCACCATTAACAGCTCTTCATTTACTGCTCTCCTACAATAAAAGACAGTTAAAAGCAATGAGAAAGATTTGAATTGGGTTTGGGTTTTGATTTAGTGCAGGTAAAAATAAGCTTAGAGAAGCCTTCTTTAGGTCCAGTTTATCAGTAGCATTTAAATCTGAAGTGATTGTTTTGGCTGTAGAGTTGTATGTACACGTGTGGTTGCATGTGGATATATACACACATATACATGCTCTTAAAAATGGCAATTAGAAAAGCTACTTAACAGCTTCGGGTATTATTTTCCTTACCCTCACTCAGTGTTAACAGAATTATCATAGAAGGGGAAAAAATCATGTTTTTAATGTCTTTTTCTCCATCGTTAACTAAAAATCACCTTTTCAGGAGTAAAAAATGGAGGCTTCAGTTGCGTTAAGGCATCTGTGCATACTTCCTTTTAAGCCCACGTACAGTTTGGGTACAGTAGGAGTAAAACTGCTTTGCATTAAATACAGGCACCATGAGTCTCTCCAAAAAGCCATAGAGCACCAATGACTTATTTGCCATCATAACCATAAATGTGGGGATTTAGTTTAGAATCATGTGGGTTTGGAGCAGAGCCCCAGATACGTTCTTTCTGTCCCATTTGTTAGTTTTTGTCCCTTGGAAAACGGAGAAGAAGAGGAGCAGGGGTTGTGCTGTGCATATAGAGTGGAGTCAGCAAGATGTGCCTCTCGCCATGAGAGGTGGAGGAGGAGAGATCTGTGCTGCGAACGTGTTAAAACGTGTTTATTTTCAGGCTGAAAATTGTATTTCATGCAGCTAAAAATACAAGTGTTGCAGGGAAAATGCTGACAAGAGGCTATATCTTCAGTTGTCTTTCCGTAGTGTGACTTTGAAAGAGGTTAGAATAACTGCCAGGTATGTTATTGTGTCGTACATTTTCCGTGGCATGAGTAATAGCTGCTTTCATCCTGCCTTTTAAATCTGTTTTACCTTGCTGCATTTGAAATAGTGTAGCTGCTGGGCACCTTTATGCCCTCGCATGTGCAGGATCTTCGGATGCTGAAGGAGTGGTGGGCAGGCAGTGAGCTGAGCCGAGGGGGATTTGCATGGGACAGGTCATGGAGGGGTTGTTCTGCTGAATTGCCTTGGTTTTAACCTGTTTCCCTCCCCAGCTTCTCAGTGAGCCGTTCTCAGCTCATCCCACTCATTAGTTCCGTCATGTGAGGTTGATTTTTCCATTCTTTTCCCTTTTTTCCCAGCCAAATGGGATGTGTGGAGGGGGTCTCATTCCCTCCTGGTGGGGCACTGAACTCAGGCACTGGGTTTGCTGTTTTTCAGGCAGGTGCTTTTCACATCTCAGAATAGCTGAGTTCATCTGGATTTGCTTTCTTCTTGGCAAAACGTAGGGAACCAGCAGTTTTTTGCCCCTTTCTTGGTAAGGGAAGGAATCTGATCCTAATTTGCTGCAGAGTTTTTATGTTTTCCATGTGGGTTTTATGCAGAGAGTGAGCAGAGCAGTGGATGTCATGGTGTTTCCTGTAGGACTGTAGGTTTAGTAGCATTTTATATCACAGGGAGCCAGCCTGAGCAGTTGAAATGTGGAAGGGGCTTTTGATGCAGTTAAAAATTAGTATTCTTGTGACTATTTGATGTGCGCCATGGAGAGAAGCTCTCCTTGTTAAAGAAAAATAGCATATATATATATATGTATATATATATATAGCTGTCCATTACTTCAGCTGATAAAATGCAAGGATGAGTGTGCTGGTTTCTGATTTTCCTCTTATTTCTAATGTCATGGAGGAATAATGAGAAGTGGAGAACTGACACTTGGTGTTATTGGTTTGGGTTGTTTTAAACAGCCAAGTGTTGGGGACGTTTTTATCTATCCCAGAGGGCATACGTGAAAAGAAAAGGATTTTCATGTTCATTCCAGCTCATTTTGAAGGGATCTGGTTTCTCATTTGGCTCGTGTTCAGAGGGAGGGGAGCTGGTGAGTGGGCTCCTGCTGGTGGTGGGAATTCTGCAGCAGCCTCCATGATCCTACTTAAGCCCTCAATTTTGAGAGAAACGAAATCCCTTTTCCAGGCCCACTTTTTGCAGTTAAATCTATTCTATCTAGATTTATGTGCTCATATATGTGTGTGTATATGGATGTGTGTGGTACACTTGCGCTCACCAGCACGAGCTGGGTGAGACGCTGTTAAAATTAATTGCCTTTGAGCTGATGACAGACTCCTGGGAAGTGCTGTAGGAAGGGAGAGGTGCCACTCTCAGAGTATCTGCCCTCAAAATACCTGCTGTACATACACCGTAAAGGGAAACCCCAGCCCACTGCTCTCTGCAGGTGTCAGCCGAGGCTGATTTCATTGCCAGCACTAGACTGTGGCTGTGGGCAGCTCTTCCTGCCTGTGCTGAGCTGGGCTTCCCTAGCCTGAGCTGTAGAGAGGGAAATGAAAGGCACGGAGAGTTTTGAGGCAGTGTGTTTAAACACTCCTCCAACACTACCTACACTTATCCCTCGTCTCTCTTATGCATTCCAAATCCATTGCTTTCAAGTTATTTCCCTCCTTCTTTGCATTGTTTCCTCCTGCCCTTTCTCCTCTCTCTGTCCTCCTGGCCATGGCACAGGCTGATCTCTGGTATTCCCCTTCCATGCTGATCTCTGGTTTCTGATTACACGAATGGATTTTGTTATGGAGGAAGAGGTGGTGGGTGGGAGGGGAATCCCACAGCTCCAAGGTTGGGATTTTCAAAGGAATTAAGCTTTTAATTCCTCCTGAAAGCTGCAGGGAAGGAGTGCATGGCATCCTTTTCAAATCTCCGCCAGCACCCTTCCTCTTCTGTGCCCTGTATTGCTGTGTCCTTCAAGGGTGGTGGTAGGCAGGGTGATACTGGCTGTATGGCTGCAAAGACGTGTGTGTGTGTGTGTGGCTAACATCTTCTGGCTCAGCTTGTGGGGGGCTCAGTGCTACTTAGGTGAGCACAGAGCAGCAGGAGAGTTACACTTTGGGGTTGAAATGTGGCTGATGCACAGCTCCATTAGGTTTGTAATGGGCTTCCTCTTTTCTGCATGCTAGATTCTAGCTCAGAGGAGGACGAAGAGGAGGATGAAGAGGAAGAGGAGGAAGCAGAGGACTATGGGACAGACGGCACCGACAGGCTTTCATCACCTGCCCTTGATGAGAGTGGCCTGGGCCTTCTAGCAAGGTTTGCTGCCAGTGCCATGCCCAGCCCCATCGTTCCCCCTCCACTCTCCATTATCCAGCTGGAGGCCAAGCAGAAGGCAAAGAAGAAGGAGGAGCGGCAGAGCCTGATGGGTGAGTTGCATGGCTAGGGTTAGTGCCATGGGGACCAAGGTGGAAGGTTCAGGAGGTCCCAGCTGTGCTGCAAGAGAGCACGTTGTTACCCAGACACTGTCTTGCCCTTTCTTTGCTTTTGACCGCTTGGTCCTGATGCTGAAGGAAGGAGGGAATTGCCTGGCAAGAAAACAAGAACCACTCAAGGGTATGGCAGGTTTAGCAGCTGCATCCATGGCTTCCCTAGGGGCTTTGTCAAAGTTTCCTCTTGTCCTACCTGGCAATCCTTATCAGGCTGCAAAGTCAAGTGAGGGGATGCTGTCTCCCTTTGGACAGAGTGCTGAAGGCAGCGAAGAGCTGTTGCGTTTTAGGGAAGGAAGCATGCGCTAAATGCAGCTAATCTTAAATACCCAAGAAAAGCAGAGACACCCAAGAAAAACCCTTTCGATCGGCCCATCCCATCAGCTTCCCCATAGAAACCAGCCAGCAAGACTTGAAACAAGCAGTCCTTCCTCTGCTCCTGTGTTCTCAGTGCCAGGCCCTGTGTTTCTGTCTCTGTCCTTGTCTCGGTTTCAGTGTCTAACACATAATTGGGAGTTTCATTTCTTCCCCTCCCCGTGCTCTGCTGCACAAGTGCCTGCTGGTGACATCGTTCCTGGTCAGAGACGTCTATATGGGCTCCATTTATAAATTCTCTATTAATATTTATTAAGTGATAATGGGATTTATAGCATGCTTCAGAATGGAAAATGATGTCTTCCTTGGGAGCCTGGCTTGTTTTAACACTGGTTCCGTGCTATATTAGGCTTTTGCCAACTTGTTCCAACAGCCTCTGTTAAGAATTTATTGTCTTGTAACCTGCCCTCCTTGAAACTGGAAGCATCTAGAAATTGCCTCATGCTGTAGTGAGAGAAGAGGAGGAGTGTTGTAATTTCCAGTGGGTTTTTCATTTTGAGCCTTGCCAGCTTTGGTTTTGACAGGCTTGCTCTTTTCCTGCTCGTGCTGGGGCTGTCTCAGGGGAAGAGGTTTGGGTAGGAGATGAGAGCAGGTTCCTGCGCACTGCATTTCCCAGGAAGGTGAGCACAGTGGAGAGGGAAGGACTGGGAGGAGATGCTTTCCATGCCTCTGCCTCCTATATCTTCATTTTCCCACGTGAATGTTCGGTCCTTGTGTTCTTTCTCCACTGTCCTGCACACAGTGGTTATCACAGCAGGGGCTGTTCACCGTTGAGCTTGAGAAGAGTTTGTGTCAACCTCCCTGGCATGAAGCAAGGCCTCATTTCAGACCTGGCTGGTTTGAAGGCACAGTCATGCAGACATATGTGCAGGGAGGGCAGGCTGGAGGAGGATACAAGAGAGACTTTATGTAGAGGGAGGGCCAGGATCTACTGATGTTTGTACGCACCTTCAGAGGTGCTGTGCCACAACATGAGTTCCCGTGTCCTGGAAAATAAATGGATCTAGAAAATCTGGGCTCTGTTTCTTGTTCCAGCATAGACTTAACTGCATGACCTTGGGCAAGTTTCTTGGCTGTTCATATCTCTCTGATGGCACAGTGCCTCTGCAGCCACAGAGCTTTGCCTGCCTCCTGCTCATGTTGCTTCATGTGGAGGTGCTGTTTCCATTTCCCTTTTGCTCCTGCAAACATATGGGCTTGTTCTTCTTTATCAGATTGTGGGGAGCACGCTGAAGGTGGGGAACATTTTGGTGTTCCTACAGTAACTCCTGGCCTCTGGGTACTGCTGTGCCCCTGGTGCTGAGCAGAGGCCGGTGTGAGGGGATTTCCATTTGCCACAGACAAAAGATCATTTGCCTCTCTTGACTTTAAGGCAATTACCCGAGCCAGTAAAAGGATTTGTGGTGTCTGTTGCCCAATGGGAAAAAATCAGCTTGAAATCCAAGTTTATTTGATTTGTTAAAAGAGATTGTTCTCCTGCATCTAAGGTGAGACTGGAGAGGACTCCCACGGGGAGAAGAGGAAGGCTGAGCTTGTGAGGTTTCTGCTTGGCTTCATCTGAGCAACTCCTTTCGATTGAGGGGCAAATGATAGAGTAGCTTTTCTTTTAAGAGCTCCTCTGCAGGGTTTTGGTTATGGGAGAAGGGGACATCCTGAACCACACTGAGTGTGTGGGCTCTGGTCTGGGGCAAAGGGAGACTTGAAACAGGGAAATCAGTGTTTCGTGGGGCAGAAATGCGCATCTGAAGGATGGAGGGGTTGCAAAAGGGAACAAGCAAGGTCTCTATTAAGCAGGCACAGCATCTCCCATGGAGCCCAGAAGCTTCAGCAGGATGTGGCCCCTCTTGGCTCAGACTGGGCTTTAACTGATGGTTAAATCTTTTGCACGTAGGGACAGAGTTTGAGTACACCGACTCCGAGAGTGAGATCAAGATCAGGAAGAAATCTCCTTCAGGACTGCTGAGGGGAAAGAAGGGGCCGCTGGAGGCAAGCAGCATCCCACCAAGCCAGGCCCCCAGCAGCCTTGACTCCGGATCTGGGAGCACTGACAAGGCCAAGCTGGGGTCTGAGAAAGGCCGTAAGCTGAAGAAATTCAAGTCCCCCAAGGACCTGAGCTTTGAGTTTGGGCTGGAAGCCAGCGATGATGACCTGTGGAACCGGCGCCGGAGCGAGCGCATCTTCCTGCACGATGCCACCATGTCCTCGGCCATGCTGACCCCCGTGGCCCCTGCCAGCTCCACTCCTGTCTCCAAGCCTGGCCGCTGTGGCAAGGGGGCACCCATGAGCCCCAAAAAGGAGGGCAGCAAGGGGAAGGAGAGGAAGGAGCTAAGCAAGGTGAGGAGTGCTGTGGGATCCTTGGGGGGTGAGGATGGGGGTGATTGCTGGGGCAGGGGAGGGTTGAGTCCTGATTTTGTAGTTGCCCCAGTGCTGTTTGGCTGTCCCTTGTCACCCCTGCAAGCCCCATGTACAGCCAGAGAAGCTGTCAGGCTTGGATTTGACTCACAAGCAGTAAAAGCCTGTTGTGTTTGAACATGTTGCTTGTGTCACCCTCCATGTCCCAAATCCATCCTGTTTGGATTGGCCAAACAGGAAATCTCTTTTCTCTGTGTGAAATCTCTTTTCCACACTGTGCAACGCTGCTTGCTGAGCTGTCACCCACATTGGCCTTAAAGGCTGTTCACCTTTTACATGGTGTCTTCTGAGGGCTGTCCTTGCCTGGTGGTGGCAGTGATCTCTGGGTTGCTGGCTCTTCATCTTGGCTGAAGATTCAGCTCCCTCTGCCTCGAGCTCAATTCATGGCAGCGTCATGGAGGAGCACTGATTGTGGAGGGAGTTAGACAAGTTAGTTGTGACATGAGGCCAGCTGGGATCTTCTTGGAGCTCTCTGGGGGAAGATTTGATGGGGAGGAATGGCTCTCCAGGATGATGAAAAGCTCTTCCCAAAATGTGTGAAGCCTGCAAGCAGAGCTGGGAGATGCAGGATGTGGTGCAGTCGGTAAACTTAACTGCTGGCTGAATGTTATCCTTCCTGTGCACAGCCTACTGTGCTCCACCTTTCCCCTTGCCCTGGGCCTAGATCTTTACCAATCCTCTCTCCACTGATGGGAGTGTTTTCTTCTTCTTTCTAGCAGCGGAAGAAGGGCAAAGAAGCACCCTGCTGCTCCTCCTCCTCATCCATGTCTCCTCCTGGCATCCCTAGCTCCCCATCTGATGTTCGTGTCAGCCTGGCGAGTGCCTTGGGCTCCACCAAGAAGAGCAAAGCCAAGGTGAAAGCCAAGGAGGTGAAAAAAGAGGTGAGGGGCTGGTCCTAGTCCGGAGGGTGGCTGGCAGGGCCCTGCTCTCTTCCTGGACTGTTGCAGTGTGAGGGAGGGAAAACAGACGTGCAGGTATTGCTGGGTGTGTTACAGGCAAAATGCTGGTTTGAGAAGCCTAAAATCCAAGGCAGACTTGGTCAGGTATTACCTGCTGCTACCATCTGGTGTTCATTTGCTTTCATCCTTCTAATTAAAGAACAAGTGGGGTTTTCTCTAAGGCTGCCGCGGGGTGGAGGGAGTCCTGCATAGCAAGGACCAAGGAGGTGGTGATGGAGTTGACTTGCTCAGCACGCAGTGAGCCAGGTCACATCTGGTTTCTGCTCCATTGCTGTGGCCTGTCTTCTCTCATAGCACACATTACTGCGTCTTCTCATAGTGAGTGTAATGTTTATGGTCTGGTGCAACAGAGAAATGGATTGTGGGGCGTTTAAGAAGAAATAGGGTCAGTGCCTGCTGCCTGTTCAGTGAAGTCAGTCTGGGGAGTGCTGTGCACAGAGGTGTGGTGAATGCAAAGCAAAAGCACGGCTGTCTGCTCCCACAGCATCTCTCCTAACTTCCAGGGTGTGGCTGGAGATGTGAAATGGCTTTTGGTCAGCTGTCAGTGATGCTTGGGGGTAAACCCAGAAAAACAGAGGTCTTTGTTCAACCAAAAAGCAAGTTTGGGTACACCCGCTTAACTCTGTGTGATTAACATTGCTGAGCATGGAGACAGGGTGGTCCCAGTATCCTCAGGTTACTTGTTGCTGGAGGAAGGTGGGATGGGATCAAACTGCTGCCTGTTGTCATCCAGCTGACGTGCTGCTTGCTCTCCTGCAGAACCGAGGGAAGGGAGGAGCTGTCAGCAAGCTCATGGAGAGCATGGCAGCAGAGGAGGATTTTGAACCCAACCAAGACAGCAGCTTCTCAGAGGATGAGAACATCCCACTGAGCATGCTGGTTGAGCGACCACCCACACCAGGTGAGGGGCTGGGGGCCTAATTGTGCAGGTAGAGGAGATGTGGAGTTTCCCAGAGGAGGGTTGTGCTGCTTTTACACATCCCTTACCCAAAGCCGTGAGTCTTTGGGGTGGAGATGCCACTTTTCCAGCCAGTTTGGCCTGCCAGAAACAAGCTTTACCAGAGTAGCCCACTGTGACATCTAGATGTGAAGCCCAGTCTCTTAACTGCCCTATTTTCATTAACTGGTATACTGTTATTACTAAGGGGGGGACTTTTTACTATTACAAGGAGGGCAAAATTTGCTGCTGCCAAGAGGTAGGGAGAGAGAATGAGCCCTTTCTGCAAAGGGTTTCTGGTCTTTACCTAGGAGAGGGTAATGAGGAGAGTATGAGGTTTCCTTTTCCCCTTCCTGTTGCTTTTTCCTCTATGGTGCTCTCTAATCCCCATCTTGCTCCAACACCTCACAGCTCCCCGCTCCTGCATAATCGACAAAGATGAGCTGAAAGATGGTCTGCGTGTCCTCATCCCCATGGATGACAAGCTGCTCTATGCTGGGCATGTAAAGACTGTGCATTCACCAGACATGTGAGTTGAGGGGCTGCTGTATCCAGCTGGGCTCTGCCAGTGAATGGGGACATCACTGATGTGGGGATTAATCTGGGAGTTGTGTAGAGCTGGCAGGAGGGAGACTTGACAGGGCCTGCCAGGGAGGGAAGGAAAGTTCAACTCTAGTTTATCCGTGCTGAGGAAAGTCCAATTACCTCTCATTAAATGCTCTCAATTAGACTGGTTCTGGGGCTCAGAGGGAGGTGGTAGCTGATCAGGGTGATGTTTTCCATGTGCAGTCCCTGACTGGGCCTTTGTGTTTCAGATACCGTGTGGTGGTGGAAGGCGAGAGGGGGAACCGTCCCCACATCTACTGCCTGGAGCAGCTCTTGCAGGAAGCGGTACGTGAGGCCAGAGGGGCTGTGGAGCCCAGGTTTGGAGTGCAGGAGGCTTCCAGTGGGGTTGCAGTGATACTTAGGTCCTGGTCCTATGGCCTTGGTGTGGGTCACTGCCCTGTGAGAGTGGGCACTAGGCCTGTATGACAGCAAGGATAGTCCTTCATGCTGTCCTGTGAGCGGAGAGGAGGGCATTTCCCAGCAGCAAAACTGTCCCTTGCCTTCTCCAGAGCTGCTTTGCTGCACTCCAGGTGTGGTGGGATGGTGTGTGCTGGGGTCAGGAATGTCAGTAATTGCCTTCCTCTTACCCTGAGCAGATCATTGACGTGAAACCACCTTCAGTGCGGTTCCTGCCCGAGGGCACGAGGATTGCAGCCTACTGGAGCCAGCAGTACCGCTGCCTCTACCCAGGGACGGTTGTCCGAGGTAAGGCCACCCTGACTGCTCTGCCCTGTGAACCAGGGATGTCTCAGTCCTGTGTGTCCTGAGGGATGTCAGGCTTGTCTTGAGATGCCCTGAGATCTGCTGTGAATGTCCGGGGGGTCAGAGACTGGCCCATTCCTCTCCACTGGGTCATGGTGCTGGTTTAGTAACATCTTATTGTCCAGGAGATGTGCTCTCATAGTTAGAAGTCTGAGCAATTAAAACACCAATATTCAACACACTTAGAGTCAGAATTAGCTTCAGGCACCAAAGATTTCTGAGGTTGTGGAGGTTTCTAAATCACTTACACACTCATAGCTTTGCCTCTTACACTCCCCCATCTGGTCCCATTAGAAAGTCAGTGAAGATCCCTCTACCATGGCTGGTCTTGCGTTTGTGCTCCTGATTGCACTTTGTGTGTATAAAGGAAGAATTGCAAGTTATAAACCAGTGAAGCTGATGCCAGAAGAGATGGTGGGAATACAGCTTATTTCTCTTGGAGGGAAGGGGCAAAGCAGCAGCTTGTGATTGCTAAGAGTAGTAGCAAAATGCTCTCCTTGCACAGCCTAGGAAAGGTGGGAACAGGAAACTTTGGAGCTGTTGCAGGATCCCCATCTTCCTGTGTGTCCACACTTCCTTGAAAAGGAGTTTGTACTCTGATATTCGTTCCTAATCCCATCTTCTGTTCTCCCCCAACCCACAGGAGCCCTGGATCTGGAGGAACATGGTGATCTCATCACAGTAGAGTTTGATGATGGGGACACAGGACGTATCCCACTGTCTCACATTCGGCTTCTCCCACCTGACTACAAGATCCAGTGTGAGTCTTGCTGTTCAGTTTTTTGCATGACATTTCCCTATGAAGTACAGGGAGTTTCAGGCACCTCCTTCTGAGATTCTGGGATGTTTGACTACATTTGACGTCTCTCTGATCTATTCCAGGTGCCGAGCCTTCCCCAGCCCTTCTGGTGCCCAGCACCAAGCGCCGTAGCCGTAAATCCAGCAAAGACACTGGAGAAGGAAAAGAGGGAGCTACACTAGGATCAGAGGAGCCTGTGTCAAAGGGCAAAGGCCGAGGGAGAAAGCCAAGTGTCAAGGCGAAAGCTGGTAGGTTGTTACCACTGCCAGACCCTGGAGTTGAGATTCCTTGCACAGCTCTCCCAAAGTTAGAGCTGTTTTTGGGGCAAGAGTTAAAGGGAAATGGATGCACTGCTTTAGTACTGAGCATCCATGCATCAGCTTCCTCTGCTGTGGGTACAGTTTGCAGGAGGCTGGCTCAGAAGCTGGCCTGCACTGCGAGAGCCTTTTTCTGTTTGTCAGGGCTGCAGAGCCCAGTCCCATTTTCAGCTGAGCATCTCAGCAGCCATCAATAGGGCCAGAGATGCAGGAGATCTGCAGTTTGGTTCTCCTGCAGTCAAAGCAGCATGACTGAGTATTGCTCGTCAGCTACTCACAGGTGCTGGCATCAGGTCAGGCTGCCTGGTAGGACCGGGGTCTCCTTGAGTGGTCAGGAACAAGCCAGCCTCTTCCAGAGACTGGTCAGCATTGGTGTCTGGTTATGTCTGAGCTAACAAAGCCCATTTGGATGGATATCACCATACCTTTGTGTTTCCTCCCCTCTGCAGAAGAGGCTGCCTTGCCAGAAGAGAAGGATCAGGTTGAGTCTTCACCTGTGACCTCCTCAGTCCCGGAGAAGCCAGCCAGCTTGGGCAAGCCAAGCATGAAGGGGTCACGAAAATCACAACCGCTGCCAACTGGAGGCTCTCCTGCTCCCACAGAGGAAAAGAGGTCAAAAGCCAGCAAAATGAAGATCTCCACTAAGCTGCACAGCCCCCCACAACCCACTTACCAACCTGCTGTGTTTGGCAGCATCCTCAGCACAGAGCCCTACAGTGACCTCCCTGGGACACTGGCTGCCTTCAGCTCCAGCGATGCTTCAACGTCAAAAGCCAAGGCCAAGAAAGGGCGGCCCACAGAAGAAACACAGGAGTTTGGCACCATGGTCAAGGCTCAGAGGAAGCATGAGAATGAAATCCTGATCAAGCTGGACCATGAGGGTGTGATGTCTCCAAAGACAAAGAAGATGAAGGAGGCGATGAGGATGCTGGAAGACTCATCCCTGGCCAGTCGCAGGGATGGCAAGAGTCTCTTAGGGCTGGGCTATTCCCCTGCAGTGGGTGTGGAGGGCAAGCAGAAATCTTCTCGAGCCAAAGCAGCTGAGGGAGAACCTTCTCCTGCCAGCTTTGGAGGGAAGTTTGATGGCTCAGCAGAGAGCCTCACTGCTTCGAAGGACCAGGAGGAAAAGGCAGCAGCGCCAGCAGCCGTGGAGGAGTCTGAGAGCAACAGCAGCGACAGCAGCTCGGAGTCAGAGGGAGAAGAGGAGACTGAGAAGAACCGAGGGGAAGCCCAGGACAGCAGCTCAACCAGCTCGAGAGCATCCACACCCCTTTCCTCCTCCAACTCCTCCTCCTCTTCTTCTTCTAGCAGCAGCTCCTCTTCCTCGTCTTCTTCCTCCTCTTCTTCAGCCTCATCAACCTCTTCTTCATCAAGCTCCAGCTCTTCCTCCTCCTCCACTACGGATGAAGATTCCTCCTGTAGCTCTGACGACGAAGTAGCTGAAGCCCAGCCAAGTTCCTCGGTGCAGCAAACCCTCCCACCCAAGCCAACCAAGCAGGCAGGGAAATCCCGTGCATCCTCCCACCCG
Source organism: Loriculus beryllinus (assembly GCA_039877255.1). NCBI lineage: Eukaryota > Metazoa > Chordata > Aves > Psittaciformes > Psittacidae > Loriculus > Loriculus beryllinus. The sequence goes on along the minus strand of JBCJKH010021226.1, from coordinate 6,381 downwards.
CAGAGCCAGAAGCAGCCGGCACAGCCGCCGGTGCAGCAGCCGGCACCGCAGCAGAGCGGCAACAAGAGCAGGCCCAAGAAGCGTGAGGGCATCCACCTGCCCACCACCAAGGAGCTTGCCAAGCGCCAGCGCCTGCCCTCTGTGGAGAACAGGCCCAAGATCGCTGCCTTCCTCCCTGCACGGCAGCTCTGGAAGTGGTTTGGGAAACCCACACAGGTAAATGGAGCTTCTCCTGGTGCTCCGTAGTGCTTGGTGCTGCTGTTTGCATTGTGGTGCTTCTTACCTTGCCCTTTCCCTTCTCTTGGGGTGGTAAAGCTCTGCTGGCTGGGGGTCCCCAGTTTGCAAGGAGATTGGGGTTAGCTTTCACTGTGTCTGGGAGAGCCATGGTGTGTCCCTCTGCCCATTTTCTGGTGGGAATGCCTGAGAAGGCTGTGGATCTGCCTTCAGCGAAGGGTGGGATGAAGGACAGGGCAAGCAGTGGTGGATAAGGAAAACTGGGGTAATCCCTGGTCGCTCACCTGTGTGAATGTCTCTTGGCAGAGACGAGGAATGAAAGGGAAGGCGAGGAAGCTCTTCTACAAGGCCATCGTCCGGGGCAAGGAGATCATCCGCATTGGAGACTGTGCGGTGTTCCTCTCAGCCGGCCGCCCCAACCTGCCCTACATCGGCCGGATCCAGAGCATGTGGGAGTCGTGGGGGAACAACATGGTGGTCCGAGTCAAGTGGTTCTATCACCCAGAAGAAACCAACCCTGGGAAGAAGCTCAACGAAGGCAAGGTAGGCTGGTGTCCTCTGCTGAGAGCTCTGCAAAGCTGCCTGTTTCCTTTTGATTCCGAGGATGAGGAGGCATCCGTGGCCCAGTTACTGGTACCATAATGTTTCCTCACTTCTACATGTTTTGAGGGCTGCCTGTGGTGTGGAAGAGCCTGTTGTTTACCTCTTGAACAGGGGAAAGGTGGGTTTATCACAGTAGGAAAAGACTTGTGTTGGAAATAAAGGCTTTGGTGTTGATCCAGAAAGAGTAAAAGAGTGTCAGGAGCCAGATTGAGTTCTTTTATAGTGTAAGAACTACCGGCCTGGTGTTCAGCAGCAGTCTTGAACCCATGTAGATTGTGATTTACAGTAGGCTCTTAGTATTTGTTACCAGTGGCTGGGGACAGAGGTTGAGACTTTAAAGGTACCTGTGGTGGTAGGAGGTAATAGCATGGAAAACCAACTCACTCACCTGCTTTTCATTTCTGCTTTCTCCTCCTCCTGGACACAGCGCTGGGATCAGAAATCAGGCAGGAGTCTGTCCACAGCTTTGCAGGCATCCAACCAGAGGAAGGACTTTATGGAGGTTGGTGAGGATGGGGAAGGGCTGGGAAGGGATGCTGAGGACTTAGTAACAAATGCTGCTGGGGAGGTGCCCATGAGGTTCTCTGGCTCTTACTCTTTGCCTCAGCTGCTGAGTCCTCAGTGTCCAGGACTTCGATGGGTGTTTTGGGAGGGTGGGATTAGCTGCAGGTGCTGGGTTTTGGGAGGAACAGGGGGGTGGTATCCAGCTCCCACCTCTGAATTGAGGATGGCAGACTCCTGGCTTCCATATTCGCCTGTTTGCTCAGCAGCCAAGGCGTTCTCATCAGTGAGAGCTGAGTGGAAGCAAGGGCTCAGGTTTAGTTTGCTGGATGGAATGTGTCCACTGTGCCCATGGGCCCGTGCAGATTCCCAGGGTCCCTCCCTGGGGCTGGGAGTGGGGATGAACGGGGAGTTCTGCATGAGTATGAGCGCAGTTCCCTGCCAGTTGTGATGGATGTTTTCCCTGCATGTTGAAGATGGTGTTGTGAATGCTGTGAGATCTCATTCCTGCTTCTCTTTCCATCTCCCTCCTTCCTGCAACGCAGCGAGCCCTCTACCAGTCCTCCCACGTGGATGAAAATGATGTCCAGACCATCTCACACAAGTGTCTTGTTGTTGGCCTGGATCAATATGAGCAGATGCTGAAGACAAAGAAATACCAAGACAGTGAGGACCTCTACTACCTTGCAGGGACCTACGAGCCCACTACGGGCATGATCTTCAACACCGACGGGGTCCCTGTCATCTGCTGACCGCCCAGGGGACACGTGCCACCCCATGGGAAGGGATGGGACAAACCTGAGGCCGTGCCTGTTCAGACCACATGATTGTTTCTTTCAATGCTCATGAATTCTGTGTCACACTACGGACAGGAGAGTGCCAGAGACATGAGGAGGAAGGAGAGGGCTGAAGGGGTTGGGGAAGCAGTTTCAGGACTCGAGGAAGGTGCTCTTGGGAAGTGGCGGTGTTTGAAGCCCCAGGCTCTTCTGGAAGTGGCTTTAAGTAAGGTGACACTTGACCAACTTCTTCCTTCCTCCTTTTGGTCCAGGAAAGCACATGGGTCTCGTGATCATTTCACCAGCGGGACCCCCCTCCCAGCAGGAGGGATCCCTTTTGTGTCATTTGCCCCCATCGGTAACTCGGAAGCCGCCTGTACGTGGAAGGACACCTGATAGCCTTCTGCGGATGCTCCTCTCCGTCCTTATGTTCCCTTTCCTGCTTAGTTCCACATGACCCTTTAGGAAGGACAGGGTGAAAGAGAAAGGAGATGAGTCTCTCTCAGCGCCTCATCTCGATCCTCTCGGCGCCTTTATGCAGTTCCTTTCCCCTGGAGGCCCCAGCAACACAGAGCATGAAGGGACAGAGTTTCCCCAGCATGGAGATGGCAGAAGAGGAAGGCTGGGAAGACAAGCCAGTATCCAGTCTGGATTGCTGCCTTCCCACTGCCTGGAACAAACAGTTTGGACCCGCTTTCCCTGTCACTCTGGAAAGGCGCTGGGGAAGCAGGCGCGTGGCGAGGGGTTGATGCTCGGTGAACAAAGAACTCATCTTGGAGCATGCAGGGAAGGAGGGCAGGAAATCACTGGGAAAAGCTGCTGCTTTGTGCTTGGAGTGCAGGAGACCCCTGGATTTTGGCATCCCTCACCCAGCTTTATGCCCTATGCCTTGCTTGAGCAGAGATGTTGGAGCTGCTGGGAAGCCCTCACTCACCATTTGAAAGGAACGAGAACGGTGTGAAGCCCGACCATCCCCACCTGTGGCATTGCCACAGCCAGAGCCCCACTGCCACCCTGGGCTCAGGATGAGACCATCCAGCTCACTCCAGCCAGCCGTCCAACCTCCTCTTGGCTCCAGGAGATCCACCACCACGGAGCTGACCCGCTGCCTCGCTCCCGCTGGGCACATCCCGGACCTTTGGCATCACCAGGGTTGGGACAACCGGAGGAGAACCACGCGACCATGGAACCATCCTTGCACTTAAAAACACAACTCCAAGAGACGCACTGATCTTTGCAACCACCGACTCGCACTACAGATTGCCAGGGACGTGGAGCGGGGCCCGGCCCAGGCTCCGGCGGGGAGACGTTTAGGACAAGGACATATGGAAAATTCTCCACCCTGGTACTGGAGACTGGAGGCCAGGGCTTGGTGGGGGGGGAGAGGGTCACCCCTGCAACGTTACCCCTCGTCCTTAAAACAAACCACATGGTGCTGAGCTCGTACCATCTCCAGCCCGGGCCGCCGGTGCCGAGGCGCATAGCGACGGTTCTAGCCTGTACAGTTTTAATGTACCGAGAGACTCGTTGAGCCCCTCCTGTATTATAAGACTTTAAATGGATTCAACTTTTTAATTATAAATATAAATATATATATATAAATATAAATATAAACTTTTTAAAACTGTGAAAACAAACAAAAAAGTTATGAAATTCTAAAAGAAAAAAAAGAAGAAAAAAGAAACCGAGGCAACAACAACGACGACGACACAAAAACCCCGACTCAAGCCCCAAATCCACGACGGGAGAAACGAACACAGTCTGACCTTTAGAATCTTATTTTTTATTTCCTGTTGGATTGTGATTGTAAATGATCTGGGAACAGGCACACATCAACCCCCCCCTTACCCCCCCCTCCCCGCTCAACGTGTACTGTACTTGTAGAAGCAAATTGTGTGAGCCTATTTTAAAAGAGCGAGAGAGAGCGCGCGCGAGAGAGAGAGAAAAAGAGATTTTATGCTAATGTTAAATAGAAAGCACTTAAAACCCACTGCCTTCTATGGAACACAAGGATATTTCAGACAATCGAGAGGAAAGGAGAGCCAGGTTTTTGTCTTTTCTTTTTGTTTTCTGTCGTTTCTTTCTGTTGTTGTTGTTTAAAACGAGTTTTTTTTGGCGTTCTGTTTGTTGGAGAACTCCGTGTGATCTTTTTTTTTTTTTTTTTTTCATAAAAAAATAACAAAAAAAAGAAAATTAATTGAAAAAAAAAAAAAACAAAACCAAAACACAAACCAAAAAGCATCCCCACGAAGCATCTTTTCTTTGTCTCACTTCTAACAGCTGGGTTTTGCCTCCCCTTGGTCGCTTTTTGGCTCAGCTCTTCGGGGACAGTCTCTGGGGAGACCTCATCCCTCTGATGGACAGGATGGACCCTGACCCACGGGTCCTGTGGGGCAGAAGGGGTGTGAGTCCTGTGACCACCTGAGCCCTGCAGGGGTGATGTTTTGAAGGTGAAACACTGAATTTGCTCATTCTGTTGGGGCTTGGCATGGTGAGACCTTGATGTGCTCATGATGCCAGGCCTGGTGCCAAGCCTGGTGCTTGCTGCCTTCTCCAGCCCTTGGCTTTGCTTTCTTGGGAGGTGGCACCGCTGATTCCTGGCACGGTGAGGTGCTGCCAGTCCCAAAAAGCATCAGGCTCTGGTGCTGGCACCTTCTCCAGCTGGTTTCTGCTCTGCTCAGCCCATTCCTGCTTCCTGCTGCCTTCCGCAGCACTTCGGAGGCTAGCAGGGGTTTGATGGCACCTGGTTGCAAGTCCACCTGCCCCAGGTGACAGAGGGGACCCGGGAGATGGGGAGAAGCACAAGGGGTACCCCAAGACCCCACAGGCTTGGGGCAGGCATCACCATGTATGTGTTGGCCAGCTCAGCCAAGTTGGGCATTGTTGCAAAGACATTTGATAGGGCATCAGCTTTACTTGCGGCCCTTGCACTAAACCCTGAATGAAGCTCAGCAGTGGCATCTGCAGTGCTGTGGCTTCGAGACCCACCTCTGCCCCATTGCAGTGGGGCAGGGGAAGACAAAGCCCTGCCTCTCTCACAGTTTGGGGGGGGACAAAACCAAAACATAACCCAAAAAAAGATGATTTTGTGTGTTGGGTTTTCGACAGCTATTGGCGCGTCCGGGAAGGGATTGTGATTTCAAGCTATTGGTGAAAACCTGCAGCACCATCAATGAAAGCTGAGACCCACCTTCCAAAAGCCACTGGGGGACTGAAGGAGCTTTTCTTTCCTCTTTTGCTCCTTGTCTTCCTCACCAGCCCTCCATCACCCTCCTCCTCACTGCTGCTCCTATTCCCTTTGGCATTTGGCAGTCCTTTCTTCCTCTTGGCAATGGCTTGGCTCAAACAGGAGAATACATCCCTTTGCCTCCACTAGAGAGCCCATCGATGACGGGGAGCACCCCAAGGGCAGTGTCACCCTAAAAGGTGGCCCTGCACAGCAAGGGCCGTTTTGGATGCCACAGCCCCATGCCAACAGGATTGGGGTCCCTGTCCTCGGGACAACTTTCTGGCTCCAGGCTCCCTCCTCATGGAGGGACATGGACCAGGCAAGGTGATGGGGACCATGGTGGGAATAGGTCCCATCGTGTCCCCATCACCCTGCCATGGGGCTCAGTACCCCAATGTAAAGGAGCTGTTGGAGGTCTCGGTGTAGAAACAGCTGCTGTGGGATGTACTGGTGAGGCTGTAGGCAAAATAGGCCACAGCTGAGCCCAGTGTCAAGCCTGTCATGTAGGACACGGTCATGGTGTTCCCTGTGGGAAGGGAAACAGGGTATCAGGGTGCTCTGGACACCTCACATGGGATTCCCGAGAGGGCTCGCTCTTACCTGCCAGCTCCCGCTGCTCCGGGCTCACTTTGCCAGCAGCCAGGATCATGGGAACGCTGCCGAAGTAGCCATTGGTGATACCCATCAGGAGGGAGAAGATGCAGGGCCAGGCAGGGTGGCCAAAGGTGGGCCTTCCATTGGGGTAGACACACATGATGAAGAGGGGGATGAAGACCACGCGGAGGCAGGAGTAGATGAGGAGATGGGTTCCTCTCCAGTCGTAGGGCAGGGCAGCCAGGATCTGCAGCGAGGGGCAGAGACCATGGGGATGGTGAGGAGGCTGGGGAGGACAACGTGGTGCCCAAAGTGGGGCAGCAAGGAGATGGGATGGTGGAAAGCTCAACTGCTGCAGGAGGCCATCTGGGCATGGGGTGGAGATGACCTTTGGTGGAGCCAAGCAGCTTTGGAAGAGGACACAACGAGGAGCCCATTGCACTG